>PVJI01014417.1:0-43980 GCA_004026765.1 Micronycteris hirsuta
CTCTTCTCCCCATTGTCCCCTCCCCCCTCTCCCCTGTCTATTGTTAGACTGTTCTTAATTTCAGTGTCTCTGGTTAGAGACTATTTTTTACTCCATTTTATGCTTCTGCCCCCTTTGACAAATATTAATTGACCATAAGGACATGGGTTTATTTCTGAGATCTCTATTATGTTCCATTGATCTGTGTGTCTGTTCTTATGCCAGTACCAGACTATTTTGATTACAGTAGCCTTGTAGTGTAGTTTAATATCAGGTATTTTGATCCCTCCTACTTTGTTCTTTCTCAAGATTGCTGATGCTATTCAGAGTCATTTATGGTTCTATATAAATTTTTGAAATATTTCTTGTAAATCTGGGAAATATGTCATTAGTATTTTAATAGGGATTGTGTTGAATCTATAGATTGCTTTGAGTAGTATGGATATTTTAATGATTTTGGTTCTTCCAATCCATGAATATGGTTTATGCTTCCATTTGTGTGTATCTTCCTCTGTTTCTTTCTTCAGTGTTGTGTGGTTTTCCAAGTACTTGTCTTTTACCTGGTCTGTTAGTTTATTCTTAGACACTTAATTTTTCTTGTTGCTGTAGTAAATGGGGTTTTTTCCTAGTTTCTGTTTCTGATATTTCATTTTTGGTGTACAAAAATGCCTTCGATTTCTGAATATTGACTTTGTATCCTATTTTGCCAAATTCACCTCTTATAGGTCGAGTAGTTTTTGGTGGAGCCTATAGGGTTTTCTATGTACACTATCATGTCATCTGTAAATTATGACAGTTTTACTTCCTCCTTTCCAATTTGGATGCCTTTTATTTCTTTTTCTTGTCTGATCACTGTAGCTAGGACTTTCAATACTAAGTTGAATAAAAGTGGTGAAAGCAGACATCCTTGTCTTGTTCCTGCTCTCAGTGGGAAAGCTTTTAGTGTTTGCCCATTGAGTGTGATGTTGGCTGTAGGTTTCTTGTATATGGCCTTTATTATGTTGAGTTATGTTCCCTCAGTTCCCACTTTGCTGAGTGTTTTTATCATAAATGAGGGCTGTACTTTATCAAATGCTTTTTCAACATCTATTGATATAATCATGTGATTGTTGTCTTTCATTTTGTTTATATATTATATTTTAATTTGACACTATTGTACTATCCTTGCATCCCTGGATGAATCCCACTTGATCATGGTATATGATCTTTTTAAGGTATTGTTAGATCTGGTTTGCCAATATTTATTGAGGATTTTCCATCTGGTTTGCCAATATTTATTGAGGATTTTCCATGTTCATCAATGATATTGGCCTGTAGTTTTCTTTCTTTCTTGTGTCTTTATTTCCTTTTGGAATTAGGATAATACTGGCCTCATAAAAAGAGTTTTGGAGCCTTCCCTGTTCTTCATTTTTTTTTTTTTTGAAATAGTTTGAGTAGGATAGTAGTGCGCTCTTCCCTAAATGTTTGGTAAAATTTGCCTGTGAAACTGTCTGGTCCAGGCTTTTGTGTGCTGGGAGTTTTTTGATCACTGCTTCAATTTCACTAACTGTTATCCCAGTCTATTCAGGCTTTCTGCTTCTTCTTCATTCAATTTTGGAAGGTTATATGTTTGTGGAAATTTGTCCATTTCACTGAAGTTGTCAAATTTCTTGGCATATAGTTGTTTATAGTAATTTCTTACAATCCTTTTATTTCTGTGGTATTGGTTGTAATTTCTACTCATTCATTTCTGATTTAATTTATTTGGGTCCTCTCTCTTTTTTCTTGATGAGTCTGGTTAAAGACTAGTCAATTTTGTTTATCTTTTCAGAGAATCAGCTTCTGCATTTATTAATCCTTTGAATTGTTCTTTTACTCTCAATTTCATTTAATTCTGCTTGGATTTTGATTATTTCCTTCCTTCTGCTTGCTCTGGGAATTTTTTGTTGTTGTTCCTCTAGTTCTTGAGATGTAGGTTTGGGTTGTTTATTTGAAATGTTTCTACCTTTTTTAGGTAGGCCTGTATTGCAATGAACTTCCCTCTCAGGACTACATTTACTATGTCCCATAAATTTCGGGGTTTTGTGTGTTCATTTTCATTTGTTTCCAGATAATTTTTTATTTCATGCTTGATCTCATTGTTAACTCATACATTATTTAATAGCCAGTTATTCAATCTCCATGTATTTGAATGTTTTTGAGTTTTTTTCCTTGAGGTTGGTTTCTAGTTTCAAGCCATTGTAATCCAAGAAGATGCGTGATATGATTTCCATTTTCTTGAGTTTGTTGAGGCTTGTTTTGTGACATTCTATGAGGTCTGTATTTGAAAATGTTCCATGTGCATTTGAAAAGAATGTGTATTTTACTTCTTTGGTGTGAAGGTTCTGTATATATCAATTAAAGCCATTTGATCTAGAGTGTTGTTCAATACCACAATATCTTTGTAGATTTTTTGCTTGGAAGATCTGTCTGTTGTTGACAGTGGAGTGTTAAAATCCCATACTATGAGTGTGTTGCTGTCAATATCTTTTTTGAAGTCCTCCAATATTTTCCTTATATATTTGGTGCTCCCATATTGGGTGCATGTATGTTTACAAGGGTTATACCTTCTTGATGGATTGCTCCTTTAAATATTATATACTGTCGTCCTTAGTCTCTTTTTATGCCCTTTTTTGGAAATCTATTTCTTCTGATATAAGTATTGCTACCCTGGCATTTTTTTCCTCTCCATTTGCTTGAAATATTTGTTTCTATCCCTTCACTTTCAGTCTTTAGATCTTTTGTTCTGAGGTGGGTCTCTTGTAGAGAGCATATATGTGGGTTTTGTTTTCTTGTCCATTCTGCTATTCTATATCTTTTTTAAAAGATTTTATTTATTTAATTTTAGAGAGAGGGGAAGGGAAGGAGAAGAGAGGGAGAGGAACATCAATGTGTGGTTGCCTCTCATGGACTCACAACTGGGGACCTGGCCCCTAACCTGGGCATGTGCCCTGATTGGGAATCGATCTGGTGACCCTTTGGTTCACAAGCCGGCACTCAATCCACTGAGCTACACCAGCCAGGGCCTATTCTATGTGTTTCATTGGAGCATTTAATCCATTTACATTTAAGGTTATTATTAATAGGCACTTATTCATTGCTGTTTTTTCCCCTTTCTTCTTGTGTTCCTCTCTCTCTTTTTCTTCATCTTCTTAAAGCATTCCTTTTAGCATCTCTTGCAATAGTGATTTGGTGGAGATGTATTTTTACCCTTTTTTTTTGGTCTGGGAAACTCCTTTTTCACCGTCCATTTTAATGGAGAGTGTTGCCGAGTAGGTTAGTGTTGGTTGTAGGCCTTTGCTTTTCATTACTTGGAATATTTCTTGCCATTTCCCTCTGTCTTGTAGTGTTTCTGTTGAGTAATCAGCTGATAGCGTTATTGGGGCTCCTTGTATATTACTAGCTGTTTCTCCCTTGCTGCCTTTAATATTTTCTCTTTGTCTTTAAATTTTGCCATTTTTATTATGATGTGTGTAGGATTGGGCCTCTTTGGATTCATATTGATTGGGATCCTGTGTGCTTCCTGGATTTGCATAACTTTTTCACTCATCAACTTAGGGAAGTTTCTGTCATTACTTTTTCAAATGGGTTTTCTATGCCTTTCTCTTCTTCTTCTGGTATCTCTATGATATGGATATTATTACATTTCATGTTGTCTTGTAGCTCCCTTAAACCCTTTTTATTCTTTTTCAGTCTTTTTTCATTTCATTGCACTGTCTGGGAATTTTTTTCTATGTTGTCTTCCAGCTCACTGATTCAATCCTCTGCATCATCAAGCCTGCTTTTAATTCCTTCTACTATGTTCTTCAATTCAGAAATTACATTCTTCATTTCCTCCTCGCTCTTATTTATAGTTCCTATGTCCTTTTTCATGCTGATATAATTCACAGTAAGTTCCTTGTAGCTTCCCTGTAGTTTTTTGTAGTTCTCACAGAAGTCATTTAGCTTCCTTATAACCATTACTTTAAATTCAGTGTCTGGTACTTTACTTGCCTCTATTTCATTTAGCATGCTTTCTGTGGATTCCTCCTTTCCTTTTGATTTGCAGTTGTTTCTGTGTCTCCCCATTTTAGGTACTCTTGTTGTTTGTTTTTCTTCTTAGATTGATCAGCTTTGACTCCCTGTCTTTGTGGTGTGACCTCCTGTAGTAGAACTGTAGGATTCAGTGGTGCAATCTCCTTGATCTCCTGAACTTGACACTCCTGGGATGCCCTTTATGCCATTTATGTTGGCTCTCTGGTTGTAATTGGGTTTTGATGATTGTTGGGTCAATCTTTGGTGGGTCCTTTCTTCTGGCTTGCTGACTGAGTGTCTCTCTGCCCACCATGTTTTGTACGCTGTTGTGTATGTGCTGCCGGAGTGAAACCACACAGCTTAGGAAACAAACAGGCACCTGCAAAAATGACTCCCACACACAATCACCCTATAAACAGCAAATAAGCCAGTATTAATAAGGTCGTAAAGAGACTAAGACTATTATAAGAATGGAGAAATGAATATGAGATGACTAACTGAAAGAAAAATGATTTTGAGAGGCTAGAGAGAAGAGCAATAATAAGAATAGGGAATTGGGGCAAGGCTAAGAGAGAAAGTAAAATTCACATCATAAGTAAAAAAGGAAATGAAGAAAGCGTAATGGAGTAAGTGCAGGGGAGCATGGAGTATTCAGTTTAAACAGAAATTTTTAAAAGTATAGTGAGAGAGAGAAAGAAAAATGAAAACATTAAATGAATAAAAAAATAGGAATCAAATTGGAGAAAAATATCTACCACAGACCTATTAACAACAAAATTAAGAGGAGCTAAAATTAATATAGGTGGGATGGGAATGAGAGGGAAAAAAGAAAGAAAAGCTTAAGAGATGTCTAGAGGAAAAAAGAAGTGATTTTGAAATGGTAGAGGGAGAAGAAGTACTAAGAATGAGGAACAAAAACTAGGCTAAGACAGGGAAAAATTAAAATTTGAGACTAAAAAAGAAAGGGCAAGTGGAAGGAAGAATGGAGTAGGAGAGGGGAACAATAAAATTTGAAATCCAAAATAATGAAGATCTAGAGATAAAATTGAAATAATGCAACAACCAACACCTATCCACAACCAATGAGCAAAGATTAATAAAGGTAGAGAAAGAACAAAGGTATTTTAAGAGCAGGAAAAAAATGTGAGTTGACCAGTGACAAGAAAAACGGTTTTGAGAGGCTGGAGTGGGGCAGAAATAGTAAGATTGCAGAATGGAAAACAGTTGTAGCAAGAGAAAACACAATTTAAAATGGAAATAGGAAGAGGAAAAAAGAAAGTAAAGTGGGGTAAGCAAAGGGAGGAACAAAATATGAGATTGAAATAAACTATAATATAAAATCTAGTGACTTAATATGCACAAACTTGAAGGACAAGGAATGAGTGTTAAAAAGCTATGCAGGAGAGAAAATACTGCAAATCATGAAGAAGACTGCAGTGGAATTCATCTCGGTAGCATCTAGTATTTATCACTGTTTTTTTCCTTCCAGGTCTTCCTCTGGTAACGTCAGGTAGTGTCCCATTCTGGCCTTAGGCAGTCTGTTTGAGACTACCAGGGATCCACAGTCTGTGTCTGCCTCCTTCAGTGATTAATCCAGTCACTCTGCAATCAGTTGTCAAGCTTAAGCATCACTGGGTGGGGCAGAGTAACTCCTGGGGGTGAAAGAAATAGAGTACTATTTCTTCCCTTTAGGCTGATGCCCCTCAGAGGGAAGTGGTTGGCCTGAGCAAGATGGCACTTGCAGTATGGGATAATGACTCAGTACTAGGATCCCAGTGGCTGCTCTCTCAGTTCTCTACCCAAAGCCACTGGCCCAGGTCTGTCCTCAGCTGTCTGTAGTCCTCCCTCCCCACCTTTATCAGAGCCCAGGGTAAGTGGCTACATATGAAATCATATACATTGGCCCTTTCAAAGGCTGTCTGTGACTCCAGCCATCTGTCTCTGGCAGAGAGAAACACTTTTTTGTAGCTGGATATTACCTGGGTTCTTTTCGGACTCTGGTGCTATTGGCTGGGGAGCTCAGCTTGGGGTTTAGACCCTACAGTTCTCAGAGGGAACCCCCTGGCCACTGAAATATTCTTCTGGCACTTCAGCTGCTGCCCGTAAGAGCCCAGCCAGCCCTCTTGCATCTCCTCTGCACTCTATACCAGTCACACTGTGGTGAAGCTGTTTCTTCTGCTGTCTGTGGTTATAAGGCTTCTCTCCAGCTACTGCTCAGTTGTTCGTTCTGGATGATTTCTCTACAGTTTAGTTGTAATTCCAGATTGGTCCTGGGAGGAGTTTGGTATAGATCTTCTCTCTCCTGTGAGAGGTATCTGTACAGCTAGGGGAGACGTTCCTGTCCCCTGTAAGCGAGGAACTCCTCTTTGCCACCTTCTAGAAGCAGGTAGAAGATGTGGAAATTCTACTCCTTGCTCCGATGAACAACTCGAGACTTTTCTATCAAGTAACTGATGATTTGCCCTCCTATGGAGATGCCTATTTAGAAAAACATCCAGGAGAAACAGCGGCAAAGCCCCCTCCTCAGGGCCCTGGACAGGAATCATTTCCTTCCCTTGGTCCCAAGGAAACTCAGGCATGGTATTTTTAAAAATCTTGGGTGATCCACAGGTCTAGCAGGAGAAATAAGCAATATGTGGATATAAATATACTAGTCTTTTTTTGACTGAATAGGCCAGATAACTGTGGTCAGTACGGAAGAACAGTCTACCTGTACCCAAGGACCTCCAAGTGTTGCCCAGGGGGCAAGGATTGTGGGTAAGGTTCAGGTAGAGGAAGGAACTGGAGGGCTGTCTCAGGTGCACATGATCACTTGGGCAAAGCCTGGGAGGTGGACATAAGCGTGACATTTTGGGGGCAGGTAAAAAAGAGTAGGTGAGCTTCACAGACCAAAATTTAATACCAATGTCAGAGTGATGCTTTCTGGGTTACAAAATTCCACTTAAAGTAATCCTTTCACTTTGCTTTCTTACCTTATATTAAAGTTTGTAGTATATAGAAATGCCCTTGTAGAATCTTCTGGTGAACTCTTGATTATTTTGGGCTTTCATTTAGGTCAAATATACTAAAATACTTGTGATCATAAGATCCTGTTCTACTTAAAAAGTCTAGTTAAATATTAATGTGAGGAAATTTGCTCTTGCATATTTTCACACATAATTTCTTTAATAGGTATTATGCATTTTGCATAATTTAAATACAGACATCTGGGTGATTTGCTCTCCTGGCAGAGAGGACTGGTTTCATCAGTAAGATCTGCACAGCATCTTCTCTGAACTGCCTGCCAACAGTTAGCTTTGCGGCATTTAAATAAAGAATAATGTTTCTGCAGTGGAGAGTGTAGTGGAAATTGAACTACCCCATGAGTTTCTGTTCATTAAAAGGACAATATTAATTCTGTTTACTGCTTAGGGGCCAACTATCAACATACCAGGAAATTTAGGTTTCTTAGTACTATGGAGTAGGCAGAGGCCAGGTTCTTCTCTTGCCGTTTCTGCCCTGGTGAGTCTGGGACTGTTCACCATCTGTTCTAAATGTGTTTCTTTTGACCACAGATACTGAAATGTGGATTGTTCAAAGTCATGGAAAATGCAATGGACAAATGCAAAGGCTTCTGTGTTCCTACTTTAGTTTTTATCATTTTTTAAATTGTTTTCTTTTTTAATTTTTAAAAATATATGTTATTCATAATGCTTTTACAGTTGTCCTAATTTTTCCCCCCTGCCCCCATCTGCCTGGTACCCCGTTGCCTGCAGCAATACCCACCCTTAGTTCATGTTCATGGGTCATGCATATAAGTTCTTTGGCTTTTCCATTTCCTATACTACTCTTAACATTCCCTGTCTATTTTGTACCTACCAATTATGCTTTTTAATCCCTACACCTTTCTACCCATTCTCACCCATCCCCCTCCCCCTTCCCAATTAACAACCCTCCAAGTG
Source organism: Micronycteris hirsuta (assembly GCA_004026765.1). Classification (NCBI taxonomy): domain Eukaryota; kingdom Metazoa; phylum Chordata; class Mammalia; order Chiroptera; family Phyllostomidae; genus Micronycteris; species Micronycteris hirsuta. The sequence continues at coordinate 7,953 of PVJI01014417.1, forward strand.
ATCTCCATATCTATATTTCTGTTCCTGTTCTGGTCGTTTGCTTAGTTTGTATTTTTATATTCAATCGTTGATAGTTGTGAATTTGTTGTCATTTTATTTTTTTAAATTGTTTTAAAGATTTTATTTCTTTACTTTTTAGAGAGAGGGGAAGGGAGGGAGAAAGGGAGGGAGAGAACTATCAATGTATGAGAGATACATCAATCTGTTTCCTCTCATACACCCCCAACTGGGGACCTGGCCCACAACCTAGGTATGTTCCCTGGCTGGGAGTTGAACCAGCGACCTTTTGGTTCACAAGCTGGTGCTCAATCCACTGAGCCACACAAGTCAGGGCATTGTTGCCGTCTTAATGTTCATAGTTGTGATCTTCTTTTTCTTAAGTAAGTCCCTTTAACATTTCATGTAATTATGGCTTGGTGATGATGAACTCCTTTAGCTTTACCTTGTCTGGGAAGCACTTAATCTACCCTTCCATTCTAAATGATAGCTTTGCTGGATAGAGTAATCTTGGATGTAGGTCCTTGCTTTTCTTCACTTTGAATATTTCTTGCCAGTCCCTTCTTGCCTGAAAAGTTTCTTGAGAAATCAGCTGACAGTCTTATGGGAACTCCTTTGTAGGTAACTCTCTCCTTTTCTCTTGCTGCTTTTAAGATTCTCTCTTTATCTTTAACATTTGGCATTTTAATTATGATGTGTTTTCGTGTGGTCTTCATTAGGTCCAACTTTTTGGGGACTCTTAATACTTCCTGAACTTGTACATCTATTCTCTTCACCAAATTAGGGAAGTTCTCTTTCATTATTTTTTCAAATACATTTTCAGTGTCTTACTCTTCCTCTTCTCCTCTGGCTTCTCTATGATTTGGATGTTGGTATGTTTGGAGATGTCCCAGAGGCACCTGATACTATCTTTGTTGTTTTGGATTCTTTTTTCTTCTTGATGCTCTGGTTGAATGCTCATTTCTTCCTTATGTTCCAAATTGTTTATGTGAATCCTGGCTTCATCCACTCAACTATTGGTTCCCTGTAGAGTTTTCTTTACTTCACTTAGTGTAACCTTCATTTCTTCCTGGGTCTTTTTTTTTTTTTTTTTTTTGATGCTGTGCTTAATGAGTTTTTTGAGCATCCTGATCACTGGTGTTTTAAACTCTGCATCTGATAGGTTGGTTATCTCTGTTTCATTTAGTACTTTTCCTGGAGTTTTCTTCTGTTCTTTCATTTAGGCCATATTTCTTTGTCTGTTCAGCCTTCCTGTGTTTGTTTCTGTGTATTAGGTAGAGCTGCTTTGACTCCCTGTCTTAGTAGCAGGACCTATTGTAGAAAAGGCCCCTGTAAATTTTGTGTGGGGGAGCCTTAGGTAATTGCCAGGGTAGGGCAATACACTTCACCACTTTGTGTTTCTCTGTCAGAGGAGGGCTCGGGGAAGGAACAGTGTCACTGCTTGGCTTCTGGAGGTCTTCCTGGCACTTGCCCTGTGTAACTGGTGCCCTTCCAGCTGTTGCCCTGGTGCTGAGTCCCAGAGGGGCTTCGTTTGCATCCACTTTAAGTCCCCGTGGGCCCTTTAAGCCAAGCCTTCTGAAAATCAAGCAGTTTCATCCACTGCCCCAACCCCCACTGGTTTTTACAGCCAGAAGTTATGGGGACTTATCTTCCTGGTGCTGCAGCCCACGGCTGTGTGGTCTGGCTTGATCACTAGCTCCCAAGATATCCCTCCTGATTTTTATCCACCACATGTGAATGTTTGGCCGCTGTTGCTTCTCTGTGCCACACCATGTCTCTGTGCCTCTTGTTCCATCTCTGCTGTTCCAACCTGTCTGGATGAATGTGGCTTCTTTAAATCCTTGGTTGTCAGGCTTCCATACAGCTCAATTTTCTGACAGCTCTGCGTGTTAGTAGTTTTGAGGTCTAGTTGTAATTCTTTTCTGTAGTTGCTCAAGGAGGTGAAGTGTGTTTACCTATGCCTCTATGTTGATCAGAAGTCAGTCACATTTTATCATTAATAGGTTCCAATCTGATATCAATTTTATGATTCTTGGTACAGATAGTTTGTATACTTAAATTATTTATGATGATAGTCTTTTAGAACCCAATCCTTACCTTTACAGAAGATTCCCCTTAAAAGCTTGACTTATTCTGGTCATTTTAAGTATTCATTTGTGGTTTCAGAGCTGTGTTTGACTAGCAAGGAAAGTAAAATCAGGACTGATAAGAAACAATCTCAGACCTGGGGTCAGAAGTCATGATACTGTTCATTAGTTTGGCTTTTGATGTCTTCATCCCAATATTTTAATCCTTGGGCTTGACTTGTCCTGGACCCACTGTTTGCTGTTGAGAAGCAGACTAAAAACAGTAAGCCAGGTGGAGTGGTAGAATGTGCCTGGGGAGGGAAACAGAGATGGAGAGAATGTAAACTTTATCTGAGCAAGGACCTTGTCTTTATTACTGATGTCTTTAATCTCTAGAGAGCATGTGTGATAAGAGCTGACTGACAAGAAGGGGTAAGCCACAAAGATTTAGGAGGAGAATTTCCCAGGCAGGGAGAACAGCATGTGCAAAGGGCCTGCAATGGGAATAAGGCCACTGTGGCTCGAGAGTTATGAGTCAAGTAGAGAGCAGAGGGGGATAGTGTTGGAGAGGTAGGTGGGTACAGACTAAGTTATATGTGGGGCCATTTCAATCTAAATGCATGAGAAAGCATTGTAGAGTTTTATGCATGACTTCTTAACATTTTAAACAGATGACTCTGGCTGTCTTATGGAGAATAGGTTGTAGGGCAGTAAGAGAAGAAGCATGAAGACCTATTTGGGCACATCAGAGTCTCCAGGCAGGAGATGTTGGTAGCCAGACCAGCTCAGTAGCAGTGGAGATGGAAAGCTGTGGATGATTCAGACTGTCCTGCATGTAGAACTGCTGATGGGCCCACTGGTGTTGTAGATACGGGATTTAAGGCAAAGAGAGGGATCAGTGGTCACTTCTAGTTTTACCCACTTGATTCTTTCCCCTTCCCCCCACCCAACTTGTGGATTTCTAATTTTGTCTTTGTACTTGATCCTCCTCCTTCCTGGGGCGTCCTTCTGATGGCCGATCCTGGTCTTTCCTTGCTCCCTAGGTGTGTGGTATGTGTCAGACCTTTTTAGTTGAGGTAGATTTCCAGTCTTTAATTTCCAGACTGTCCTTTCCCTTCTGTGTGTGTGTGTGTGTGTGTGTTTAAATCTGATTATGATGCAAAGAGCATAATTAATAAAGCTCGTACATGAAGGATTACGTGTTACCAATTAGCTTTACAGAGACATCGAATATGCTGCTATCCGGCAAATATTGTTTTCCTGTACTTCATCATTCTCTCTGGGAACACAGCAAAAATAAAAAGTTACTTCCTGGAGGAACATGTTGGAGATTCTTATTCCGTCTCATCATAGCTTGCTCAGGTTATATGGACACAGTGGGGAGGAAGACAGGATGGTGGTTGAGGCAGTTGACTGGTACATTGACTTCCTGGTAATCTTGGCAACTATTTCCTTTCTCTTTTTGTTGCAAAAAGATTCTTTCTGTGTGCAAAAGAATGTGCTTCACTTCTGGGTGAATGCCAGCTTGTGGTGTATTTTCAGGATTTCAGAGCTAATTGGTTTGTGTTGGAAATGACTGTTTATCATTTGTATATGATAAAAGAAACATGTAAATTACTTGACAACACTTGCTAGTCAAATTGGTGAGTCATAAGTCAACAGTACCCACTTGCTGAACTATCTACAGAATATAAAAGTCAGGATTTTTTTTCTCTAGCAATAAAAATCTTTGGATATTTATCATATTTTTGCAAGTCTTGCAACTTCTCATATGTTCTTATTTCTTATTTAGAAGAGTATGTAAAACAGTTTTGAAGAATGTCTCTACTTAAGATGAACCAGTCTAAACTAATTGTCACATGGAGTCTATCTACCTCAATAGTGTCTCTCTAGCTACCACTTCTTTTCCAGTCCTACCTGTCTTTTTCCTCTGTTTCTGTTCATCCTGCCAGATTCATCTTCTGAAACACGAATCATTTCCTGTTCAGAATTCTCAATGGCTTCCTGGTTTCTGAATCAAATAATGATCCATCTGCCTGTTTTTTCAGATGATTTTCCCAAGTTTATAAATTAAACTGAATGTCCAGCAGCTCCTTGTATATCCATCTCCATATCTTTACTTAAGAAATCCCCCTTCTCGGCTGGTGTAGCTCAGTGGAATGAGTGCGGGCTGGGAACCAGAGGGTCCCGGTTCGATCCCAGTCGGGGCACATGCCTGGGTTGCAGGCCACGTCCCCAATGAGGGCCATGTGAGAGGCAACCATACATTGCTCTTTCTCCCTCCCTTCTCCTCTCTCTGAAAATAAATAAATAAAATCTTAAAAAAAAAAATCCCCCAAACCTTGTTTTCTTCCTTTTTCATAGCTTTCTGAAATCCTATTCTTGACTTTGATGCTAAAGAGGTAGTTGGAGATGACATCACAGATTTTAAAGGAATGAGGAGATGATTATAAAAAACAAAACAAACATCCCATCCTGCAGCAGAAACACCACCATGAAATCACTAATAGGAAGCAGATGGAAAAGGTCTTGAGCTGGCCGCTGAGGAAGAGGGAGGAAGATTGTAATGGGGTTTATCTGGGCTTGTGCATTAGAAGCTGAGTGAATGAGGATTCATAAGCCTTCTTCAGTACTCTCATATCAGGGAGGAACAAAATGATTTTGCTATTCTCATTGAGGAATCCTGGAAATGGCTGATGTTGGTAACTGGGATGCTGTGAAATGCAGAGCCAAGTGTGTCTGTAAGTGAAGGCCTGGTGAAAGAATGAGACTCCTGAGAGCAACCTTCACCATAAGAATGGGATCTCTTCTCAAGCAGAAGGGAGACGCTCAGTAGAGGATGCACAGCCTAGGAACTCTAAGGCTTTGTAGTGCATGGGCTGTGACTTCCTGGCCCACTGTCTTTCCATCTAGCTAGAAAAGAGAGGACAGAATGCAGAGTACTATGTTTTTGAACAAGATGACAGATATGGCAGGACAAGAGTCAAGGACTTGCCCACCCAGTGTTAGAATACACAGAATTTCTGGGCAGACACACCTAAGCATATGTATGATGAAGAGAAAGAGTAGGACAGTTATGTACACATAGCCTAGTGGTAGATGGATGGATCTAAATGGATAGATGGACAGACAGACAAACAGAGTACAAGAAAAGGAGTAAAGTATGCAAAAGACAAAATATCCAGATCTAGACGAAAACATACCTCAAGGCATAGAAGGGAGTTCCTTATAATTGCTTCATTCTGTGAAACAAGTTAATGAGAAACAGAAGTTCAATGAACAAAGCAAGATGATAATCAAAAGCAGAGTGAGATGAAAACAAGAGAGATTGCAGACCTAAAGATAGACTTTGATGTCTAAAACAAAATCTATTGCAGGACTCATAAATAAAATTAGAACTATCAAGGATAACAATAGATGCTGTTGAAATAAAATTACTAAAAGTTAAAGGCTTAATAATCTCACTGCACACAAATAAAATGATCAAGATATTAAAGCAATCACAAGCTAAAAATGAAGAAGACAAAGAAAATGTGTTTAAGGATAATTGGTTTTTCCAAAGTAGATAGTCAACAAATAAAACAGAAAATGGAATATAAAAACAAAAGAATTTTAATGAAATGAAAAATAAAGAACTGAGTCTGCAGATTAGAAGAATATATTGTTTTCCAGGAAAATTTAGAATATGGAATGTTTAACACTGAGATCTGTCCTAATTAAACTATTGAATTTCAAGTATAAAGAAAAAGTTTTTTTTTCAAAGATTTCAGGCAAAAAAACAAATTATCTGCCAGGACTGAAAGTCAGACTAGCTTCATATCTCTTTAGAGCAGCATTCAAATTCTGAAGACAATGGCACCATGTCTTCAAAGTTCCTGGGAAAAAGAAAGTTATGACACAGTACATGGTCCAATTGGTGCAGCTCTGATGTCATTCAGGTGTAAGGGCAGGAGGCAGATATTCTCAAACATGTACAAACTCGAGTACTGGTACTTAAGACCAAAACGTGTATGAAAAAAATATGCAGTGTTGTCAACCTCGAAGTATGTTTCAGAATGTCCCAACACAGAAAGGTATTTTAGGAAATATCTCTTGTAGTGAAAAAACATTTCATTGAAATTCAATGCATATTTTTCCTAATGTTAAATTCAGATAATATCACATGCATTTTTTTAAAATTAAAAAAAATAATTTTGCTAGAGGGTACTTTTATTTTTTCTAAAAGTCTTCCTGCCTACCAGACCTCCTCCCTCCCTCTTCACACCCACACTGGGCACGTGGCTCCAAGCTCCAAATGTGCTGTTCTTCCTTCCGTTCTGATAAGCATTGTAGTCAAGTTGGCGGAAATGAAGTGCACTCTGTACTGTGAGGCATTGCTACAAAAGTCCAGTAGTTAGTCAAACACATAATTCTCTGTAGACTATTCCACAGGAAGCTTCTGATATGTAATTCTTGGCTATCCTCCCACTTACTTAAAATCACTTACTCCCTAGAGTGCCAAATAATCAGCGCTTATTGAGTGATTACTGTGTACCCAGTATAGCTGTATTCACCTAACATAGTACGAGGAAACTCAGTTTCTAGAGCTCTTACTTTAGGTGGCACAGACACATTGACCAAGTTTTCCCAATATTTCCCAAGCAAGATCTAGCTCTCCAGAGAGAAAAATTGTTTTTGTTTTTTTTTTCCTTTGGAATAGCTGTTGAGTTTTGTCAGACACAGTGCTAGATACAAAGGATATGATTGTGACTAAGAGGTTGAATCCCTGCTGGACTTATAAATGAGTGTAGTGGTTATGTGGGACACTCTTCAGTGAGCCAAACCCATGTGTGGCTAGCCTTCTCTCCCATCTGGGCAGCCCTGCCCGCAGCTCACCTGAACCTCTGGAATCTGTAGGAGGTGATGCTGCAATGGTCCTAGCACTAGACACATGTTTTACCTTCAATGGTTGAATAAAAACATATTGAACATATTATTTGCAAATATAAGGAGCGTAATGTTTAAAATAAGCTGATTCTATGTTTTGACACTTTTAGTCGGGCCATAGTTTCCTCGTGATGCAAATATTGATTGCCAAAGATTTGTTTCAATACAAAATATGTGCAGCTATACATATTTTATCACTTTCATTATATGGGACCCAGAGTGCCTGGAGTTGGGGGAGGGATCGTCAACTCTGCCATTTAAATATTCCATCTTACGAAAGGGGTGTTTCATAAATTATGTGTAACAGTAGATGCCACTCAGCAGATATTTTATATGTGATAGATATTTTTGTCTGAAATCACTTTTCCACTTGAGCAATGATTTAAACCCTTGTTTTTAGTTTTATGAGGTGACACTTTTATAATATCATGTAGTGAATGCAGCTTGAATGTCATAGAGCTCTAGGGCAGCATTAATCATAAATTCATGTGTCCCCACTCCCAATCCTGGAAAACTTTTTCTTAATTCCAGTTTAATCCATTCCATGTATGGAAGTATATGTGAGTGCATGTTGGTGTGTGTGTGTTGGGAATTGGTGGGGACAGGCAGTGCTTTGGCTTAATGGCCCTGGAGTTATGAATTTCAAATGATTTTCAAAGTCTCTAAGACTTATTTCAAGGAAGGAAAAAAAATTTTTTACAGTGGTTAAAAAAAAGGGGGGGGTATTAAACTAGACTGGGATGTGGTCCAAAACAATTTCTCAAGTTTGAGTGGGAACTATTAGAGTTTAAAATGTTGCCTTTTGCGGGGGTGGGGGAAGGTTATTGTCCACTTTTATGGAGAAAGTACATGTGTCTCTGGCCTTGTGAGAGCAGTCACTATCCTTTTCTAATGGGTCTGGAGGCCTGGCATAGTTCATTGTCAGGAGGCTCTCTAGTGCGTGCAATACTATCACAGTTCTGAGCTATGCGGCCTTCCAGTGAGGACATTGTTTTATGAAATGGAGCTATATGATTAAGTTCTCCATTGTAATATATATATATCTCCCAACCTCAAGGCTAGAATTTTCACCTTTAGTCTTCTGCACTATGTCTACCTTCCCTTGGACTTGCCAGAAGCCTAATTTTTATATATATATATACACACACACATATATATACATACACACACATATATATATATTTATATTTGTCTTGGGTCAAATGGGCCTTATGTTAAGACATAGGCCTGCAAGTCTCTTCCTGGAGGGGCTACCATTGACCCTCCTTCCTGCACTTCTCTGAAATCATTCTAGTTAGAGTTTATTTATTTATTTTTAAAGGTTTTAATTTTAGAGTGAGGGGAAGTGAGGGAGCAAGAGAGGGAGAGAAACATCAGTTGGTTGCCTCTTGTTTGCACCCCAACCAGGAACTGAATCCACAACCCTGGCACCTTCCCTGAATCAAACCGGCAACCTTTAGCTTTTTGGGATGACACCCAACCAACTGAACCACACTGGTCAGGGCAGAGTTAAATATTAATTTTTTGAAAAATATTCATTGAGGAGCCACTGTATGCCAGATCTGAAATTAGTCACTTGTTTGTAGTATTCGTATAATAAATTTGTATATAACATATGTGATGATAATTGCTGAGGAGAGAAACACACTCAGGATAACGGAGGTTGGTGATTACTATCTTGTATGGGGTGATGGGAGAAGGTGGCTGTTGAGCAGAGATCTGAGGAAGTGAGAGCCAAGTTTATATATATAAAATTCTTTAAAACTGAGGCTGCGTTCCCCTGGAGACATTTTTGCTTTTCACAACCTTGGGGAGGAGGGAGTGTGTTCCTGGTATCCAGTGGGTAAGGGCTAGGGATGCCACTAAACCTCCCATAGCACACAAAATATCCCCCATAATGAAGAATCATCTGGTCCACAATGTCAGTGCCAAGGTAGAGAAACCTTGCTCTAGGGGAAGAGAAGGAATTGACAATGCCAGAACACACAGCAACCCCAAAATCAGAAGGAAAAAAGGAAAAACAAGAGCCCTGAGGTGGGGGTAAGCTGGCAAGTTTGAGGACAGCAAGGATCTGTGGATTTCTAGACAGGCGTGAGCAAGGGGAAGAGCGGCAGGGAATGAGAGCAGGAGGTTGGCAAGGCCGTGATCACGTAGTGCTTTGTAGAATGTTAAAAAGATTTGTCTGTTATCTCAGTGAAATGGGAGGCCACATAAGGGATCTGAGTAGAGGAGTGGCCTGTCCTAATATCTCTCTGGCTGTAAAGTTATGTACCATAGCTGGGACTTGAGTGATAGTATAATTGATCGTTGTGGTGATCCAGGTAAAAGATGCAGTGGTTGGGGCCAGGGAGGAGTGTGGCACAGGTGGCTTGATGCTTTTAGGTGAGGGGTGTGTTTTGATGGTGGAGTCAACACTAAGTATGTAGGGTTTAGAGAAAGAAAGTACAGCCATGGTTTTGGGTCCTAGTAACTGTGAGAAAGGTTGGCATTCACTGAGAAGGGATAATGTGCAGGTTTGGGAGGCAGGAGGAAACAAGGGTTGTTTTTCAGTGTGTTAAGTTTGAGCTTCCTGTTTGCCATCTTCACAGATATGTTGAGATAGGCAGGTGTGTGTGTGTGTGTGTGTCTGTGTGTGTGTATATGAGCTACAGGGGGAAGAGAGAGAGAGACAGGTCTGCCTAGGGATTTAGATTTGAGAATTGGTCAGCTTACAGATTGCAGGTAAAGTCTCCATGGAGTGGGTTCGAGAGAAAGCACGAGGGGAGGAATTGAAGAATCACAAGTGTGGGAAACTCTCTGGAGGTGGTTTTCACTAAAGGGGCAGAGAGAAATTGGTGATAGCTGGAGGGAGATACTGGGCCAAGGGAAGTGGTGGTGGTAGTGGTTGGTGGGAAATCTAAAGCAGGTTTGTGTGATCCATAGATAGGAGAGAAGATGCAGGAGACAGAGGGTCAAGTAGCTGTGTGCAGGAGTAACTAATGCACAGGACAGTAGTCATCTGAGGAACATGCACAGTTTGTCCATAGAAACTGGAGAGAAGAGCCAGCAAATCAGGAGACATCTAGATATTAAGAGAAATAAAAGTTTTAAGAGGGAGAAAGATTCCTTTGAGGTCGGGTGGTTATAGAACCTAAGAAAGGTAAGGTTTCAGCTTGGTTTCAAAGAGGTTATATAAATCAGACAAGTTTAATTCATTTTAGTTGAAGTTCTATGTGTTTCAGATTCAGTTTACTTACCATATGCCAGGATTTCAATATGAAACTTAAGGTCCATTTTTCTTGCAGTGTTTTTGATGAGAAATGAATAACTTTTACACTCTAGAGAATACGTAAAAAAGAAAAGAACACCGAATACAATGTTCTCTTTCTTCAAAGTAACCTTTTCCTTTTCTTTCATTCCGGATTTCAGGAACAAACTCTAGCCCTTAGGAAAGAAGGGATTGGTGTTGTTTTGGATTCTGAACTGCCCCATTTGATTGGCATTGACGATGACCTTCTGAGTACTGGAATTATTTTGTACCATTTGAAGGTAAATCCTGCCTAAGTGGAACATTCTAATTTTGTTCTCATTTTTCCCTTTAGACACTAGCAAGGTTTGTTATAATCCTTTGTGTCCATGAACAGCTGTTGCGTTAAGGAATATGCAAGGAGTCCTGGGGGTTTTCACAGTACATTGTGATTCGGTGGTATTAGAGGTTCCCATTTTCATGGAATTCTAAAGCTAAATGAAAGTCCATTTACTTTACGTTCTAATTTGTAGAATCAGTAAGAGGGGGATAAGGAACAAAAAGGCAGACAGACTAAGGAAGAAAAGTCACAAGTACTTGGATTGGCTCTATGTACAGTTCCCTGGCCCCTCGTGTTAATGTAAAAAAATTATTTTAATTTGCTTATTGATTTTAGAGAGAGAAGAAGGGGGAGAGAGGGGGAGAAAGAAAGCGAGAGAAAGAGACAGAAAGAGAAACATTGTTGTGACAGAAGCATTGATTGGTTGCCTCCCATATGCACCCTGACTGGAAGGCAAACCCACAACCTACATATGTGACCTGACTGGGAATTGAACCTTCAGCCTTTTGGTGTACAGGACAGTGCTTCAACCAACTGAGCCACACCAGCCAGGGCCCTTGTGTTAATTTTGAAATTGTCTCTCCTGCCTACATTATTGGACCTGGTCCTGAACAGGTTATTCATGTCAAGAGAGGAGAATTTCCATATCAGCATCAGTGGTTGCTTCTGTAACCTTGAGTTTAGTATCCTCTCTCTGATCGGTGGCTTAAAAGGAAAATGGTATTGCACCATGCTTTGTGGGCTCCCATAAACTATGTCTTTAGACATGAAGAGACCCCTCTCTACTGGAGGAGAAACTCTTCAGCAAAGATCAGGAATGGCACGGGCAGATCATGATACATGCCAAAATAGGTGCACACCCTTTGTTGGACAGTAAGCCCCAGGAGTTCTGCTGTCATTTTCCAGACAACATTCGGTTTTGTTTCAGAGCCTCTGAACTCTAATTGTCCTGAGGCTGTGGTCTTTCCTGGGACATTGCTGTGGCTTTCCCAGGACATTGCTCATCAGGTCATCAGGTGGCTTGAACTGAAATGAAAACTGGAGAAACAGCCTTCTTCTCATGTCCTTACTATAAATGTTACTTGTCTTTTCTATTCAGGAAGGTCAGACATATGTTGGTAGAGAAGATGCTTCAACAGAACAAGATATCGGTGAGAATCTTTGTCAGTTTCCTCTTCCCAATGATTTCCCAATGATTTTAAATATCATTTAATGAAGAACTGTTTTTTGAATGACAGACATAAAGTAATCTCAAAAAAGGAAGCTTTTTCAAATATAATATTGATCAGTATATGTATTCTATAATGTGGAACTCTAATAAAACAGAACATTTAATGCAGTGAATAAAATGAAACTCTGAATCCTTTCTCCTCACCCTACATGTATTCTATATTCTGTCACGTCTTTCAAGAGTACATTTATTTAAATCACTCTACTCTTGTCTCATGGGACAATGATTGATAAAATATGTCAACAGACACAGATAAAGGACACCAGATCCCTTAATGGGAAGGATATGGACACTTCATCTGAACAAAGATGATAATGGAAAGCAGAACACACACATATACAGCATACACACGTACGACTGCCTGGGTTTCCAGAAAGTCTCCGTGATGCGCGTAGACAACCAGTGATTCTGCCTGAGCGGGTGAGGACTTGCCAGACTTTAAAGGCAGAACTCAGGGAATTGTGGCAGTGGTGGTGTGTGTATATGTGTGTGTGGCAAGGTGGGGTTTGACAGGGGAAGAATCCTATCTTCTCAGCTGCTTTTGGAATTGCTGGTGATGAATTTTGTTTTCCCACCAAGTGTAAACTATTAATCAAACCAACCCTAGCGTATTAACTGTAGCATATTCCTGCAGGTATTTACTATTTGCTGTGAAACTGGGAGAGCTGAAACCAATTCTAAGGAGTCCTGAGGTTTAATTGTTTTTGAGTAGAACTAGGCATCAGGCCTCTTCTTCTAACATTAAATTACGTGTTTGACCTTTGAGGTTGCTATCAGTAATGATGAGTGGTAGAAGCACATTTTCTGTGAGCAAAGATTCAATAGTGCAGGTCTGTGGAGAATAGTGGGAGCAAAATTTGGTCTGTACTCCTGAGAAGTTGGCCAAGATCCTTGCCTAAAGTTGTGTAGGTTTATTTGAAAGGTGTTCACCTGTATGCCTGGCCATTCATCAGATAAGAATAATTCAGGGTGGTCATGTGCAATTAGGGAGATCTTATCAGCCACATGCTCTGAGAGGTCTGTGAGGTCAAGTTCTCTTAGAATTGGTACGGACTGTGGCAGTATGCCTTCTGGTACAGCTTCTAGAGACTTCCTGGCACCTGCCAAGACCCATGCCAGGTTCACCTTTGGTTTCTGCATTTGGAACAGGGTCTGTAAACATGGACGTTACAGTAAGTTCTTGACCCATGGAGCCCTTTTGTTCTCTCCATTTTACTGAGAACTTCCGTAGGCTGATGAAAGAAATTTATTCAGGATCAAACAGAGTGGCTCAATGATATTCAGTTAAGACAAGTTACTCAATTATTTTTTTTTTCCTGAAGATGAAGTAAGTTAACATCCCAGAACTGATTACCTTATGGAGGTGATATCCAGACGCTTTAAGGTAGCATTCAAGGGGTACCTTCAGTTCAATCAGCCCATGCCACACACTCCTAAAATTCAGTTTCCTCACTAAACATAAATGTTCACAATATTTACATGGAAAAGGAAAATTATGCAATGTGCAAAAATAGGTAAAGATAGGAATCATTGCACTAGATACCAAAGAAAAAATTTTTCTTTCTCTTCTTTTTCCAACTTAGTTCTTCATGGCCTCGACTTGGAGAGTGAGCACTGTATCTTTGAAAATGTCGGGGGGACGGTGACTCTGATACCCCTGAGTGGGTCTCAGTGCTCTGTGAATGGTGTTCAGATCATGGAGGCCACACACCTAAATCAAGGTATTTGGAGTTTGGTTTTCAGTGTTTTTTGTATATAGTGTTCCTAGAAAACAAGTTGGCTCTGCGCTGGGGGAACATGTACATCTTAGAATTCTTTACTGATTAAGTATGAAAAGAGGGAAGATTGCTTCATTATGCTGTTTTTCTCTTTTATTTTGCTGAAGGACTTCTTTATAATCCCCATCGTCTTGTTAAATTACACAGGAACATATATGTAGTTGTTTTAGAAATTATCATTGTGAAGGATATATGACTTTAGAAATATTTTTAAGTTAAAAGAGTAGCCTTCAAATGCAAAACCATAACACAATGGCCTCTTAATAATTTTATTACCTTATTTGTATTTTTAAATGAAAAGTTATAATTTTAACATAAAGGATCTGGAATCATATCCTTTTTTCTTTTTGAAATAATTTCAAGTATTATCAAAAAGTTGCAAGAATAGTACAAGTATTATCAAAAAGTTGCAAGAATAGTACAAAGAACTTTTTTACTTTCAGAAGCGTTTGAAAGTAAATTGCTAACCTGCTGCCTTACCGGCCCTGGATACTTCAGTGCGTGTCTTCTTTAAACAGTGGCATCTTCTGTGTAACTATCATCCAACCATCCAAATGAGGAAACTGACGCAGAAACATTTCTGCCATTTGACTCTCAGCTCCCCTTTACCTTTTGTCCCAACAGTGTTTGTTATGGGTCCCCTATTCCGCTCGGCATCCTGTGTTGCCTTTGTTTGCCACGACTCTCTGGTCTCTTTCAGTAGGGAAGAAATCTTTAGTCCTTCCTTGATTTTTATGATTTTGACAGTTTTGAAAACTGCAGGTCAAGTATGTTATAGAATGTTCCTCTACATAAATGTAGGATTTATCTGATGATGTCTCATGATTAGACGAGTACCATGCATTTTGACAGAGATATTGGAGAAATGATGCTGTACTTTTCTTCTGTCCCATTACAAAGCGTCTCTTGCCATTACTAATGACCATTACTAATGGTCTCTGTGACCATTTGACTAAAGAGGAGCTTGCTAGACTTCCTCACTGTGAAGTTACTCACTTTTTTGATATAAAACTGGAAACAACAAATGAACAAACAAGATAAATCAATAAAAACTTACAGACACAGACAACAGTTTGTTGGTCACCAGCAGGAAAGGAGGATGGGAAGTGGTAGTAAAGGGTGAAGGGGGTCAAATATTTGGTGATGGAAGGAAATTTGACTTTGAATGGTAAACACACAATGCAGTATACAGATGATATACTATAGAATTGTGTACATGAAGTTACTCTTTTCTCTCTTTCTTATTAATAAAGATAGTGGGAAGGTATAATACTTCACGATAAAAAATATTCTGTTCTTTATCATACTTTTACTATCAGTGGTTTTTAGAATCCATTGATTTTTTTTGGTCTGATTTAATTTTTATTCTGATAGATGCTGAACGGTTTATTTTCTTTGTACTATAAGACAATATTTTTCTAATTTTTTTAAAAACTGCTTTTACAATAAGTTGGCTTTTTACTTTAAGAAAGATCTCCTTTTTCGCCATTTTTCCATTAATTAATTTAACTCAACAAGGTCATATGGCTTGCTATTTTATTTTGTAAATTTTGGTTTATTTTATTTTGTAAAATTTGGTTTATCATTTATTTTGATGCTCAAATTGTCCCAGATTGGCCAATGGGAGTTCCTTTTAAGCTGGTTTCTCTGTCCTTTTGACTTGTCCCATTGTAAACACTTCCCAGACTCATCTTACACTTCCTTGGAATTGTGAGTTCTCCAAGGACCCTGGCTCCTTTTAGAAACAGGATTTAGAAACCAAGATCTGGGCACTTGGTGTGTTCATTTTTGCTGAAGTGTCCTTGCCTCTGGGTCCTGTCAGTCAACAGAGTTAAGGAAAATGTGTGTGTGTGCGAACATTCATAACTATATTTTTATTTATAGTCGTCCCTCGCTATATTGCGTTTCACTTACTGTGGCTTCACTGTATCGTGGGGTTTTTTAGTTTTTTATTTTTATTTTTTAAAGATTTTTATTTATTTATTTTTAGATAGAAGGGAAGGAGAAAGAGAAGGAGAGAAACATCATTGTGTAGTTGCCTCTCATGTGGCCCCCACTGGGGACCTGGCCTGCGACCCAGGCATGTGCCCTGACTGGGAATCGAACCGGCTACCCTTTGGTTCGCAGCCCGCTCTCTATCCACTGAGCTACACCAGCCAAGGCTGTATCGTGCGTTTTAAAAAATATATATATCTAATTCTGTATCATGGAGTTTTCTCTATATTGCGGGATTTTGAGGTATATAGGTATTTATACAATATTTATGATTTTAATTATTTTTGCCTAAAAAATTTAAAACAATATAAAAATATAAAAAATGTTAATTCAAATATATTAAAGGAATATTAAATCAAAATAAAATACAGTATGTATTTCATCAGTGGATGAATACTGTACTGTACACAATGGAAATGCAGTACACCACTACCTACCGTTCCTGCAAGTTTGCCAACGTGAGATAGTACACGGCACACTATTGGCTGATGGAATGGAAGGCGACCAACCACAGCACTGTGTTCTGTATCCTGGGTGCTGATTGGCTCAGTGACTGTAGCTTCAGTCTGTTTGCTCTCCCGAACTGTGCCCATACGTTCAGTATCTCTCCTTGTCCATTTCACATCGACGTCTGATTGCAGCACGTAGTGTTGCTCTGCAGTGTTATGTTTTTGTGAAATTTTCATAAAAGTTTTAATTTATTTCAAGCCCTACAATGACACCCAAATGTTCTGCGCCATCTAAGGCTTCTGGCAGTGAACCGAAGTGCCAGAGGAATATGCTTACCATCAAAGAAAAGGTGGAACTTCTCCATATGTTAAAGGAAGGCAAAAGCTACACGGCTGTAGGCCACCATTACAGGATCAATGAATCTACTGTTTGTTACATAAAGAAAGATGAGAAGAATATTAGGTCTACGGCAACAATGACTTTTAACAAGACTGCAAAGAGGGTGGTCCCTTCCCGCAATAAGGCCATTGTGAGGATGGAGTCTGCATTGGCCCTGTGGATAAATGACTGCAGGAAGAAGAATATCTCACTGGATACCAACACCATCCGGACGAAGGCCAAGAAACTTTATGATAGTTCTGAGGAAAGCATGGATGTTCACGACGGTGATGAGGATGAAGACGAGGACAACGACGCAGAAGCAGGACTGTCGAGTGCTTCTCCCACTGGACCAACCCCATTCAGTGCCAGCAAGGGCTGGTTTGACAAATTTCAGAGACGCTTTGGACTCAAGAGCATTTCTCTGCTTGGAGAAGCTGCCTCTGTGGATGTCCACTCACAACCATTGATGGATGAATACCTGACGGAGATGACGAAATCAGCAAGTGAAGAAGAGGATGAGGACCAAGACGAACTATGGGTTGGAGAAGAGGAGGAGGTTAGCCTAACACTCGATCATCTTGCAACTGTGGTCAGAATGGCCAAAGAACTTCAGCGAGTGGCTGAAGAATGGGAACCCCAGATGCTTTGTTTGTTGCACTTCGTAAATACAATTGAGAGTGGCATGTCAGTTTATTAAAACTCACTCAGAAGAAAAAGCAGCGCTAGCTACTCCCCATAACTATGTTCATCACTTGGATGAAGAGATCAGTTACACCTACACCTTTAGCAGAAATAGAAGTTACGGTCCAGGGCGAAGATACTGCACCACCTGATGAAGTGCCCAATGACATGGTGCCTTCAGAAGAGCTGTAATGCTCTTCTTGGCTGTGCAGTACATTCATCTCATCGTCATCACCTTCATCTTCATCAGTACTGCACAGCTACATAATTCATGATCTTCGTCATTCAAGTTGTGGTATACTTCACTGGTGATTACCCATATAGAATTTTATATGTTGTTAAAATTACGTAGGTTTAAGAGTGTAGAAAGTGTTTAAGAGCATATGAAGTGTTTATAAGAGTGTGGGAAAGGTTAATAAGAGAGAGGGACAGGTTTATAGGAGTGTGGGAAGGGTTTATAAAGCCTTAAAATATATATAAATAATAAAACAGATGTAACACCGCTACTTGGCGTATTTTCACCTATCGTGGGGTCTCTGGAATTAACTTCTGCCATCGGTGAGGGATCCCTGTATATTGGTGTATTGAAATATATTTTACTACCTATATTGCTAACAAGGAATTTCACACCAACCCCTCTAATTTCAACCCAATAGCAGAGTTCATTCTAGTTTTCTCCTTTTTCTTATTTGTAGCTCCCTTTTCTGAGGGTGACAAACCTGACTCCCGTTATGTAACCAGTATCCTGTCACTGCTCCCCCTCCTTCCTGCAGGGGCTCTCCTCTTCCTGCTCCGGCTGTGGCACTCATGCTGGTGCCCTTACCCTTCTCTTCGTGCAGAGTCCTTCCTCACCCCATGCCCCGTGCCTACCGTTTTCACGCAGATGCCCACCTTGCTCAGCCCTGCCTGATGGCTTTTGGACTGACTCATGAAAGAGAGAAAGAAGTTGGCATTACATTTTAAGCTGTTTTTATATATTATATATAGTATTTATAATTACAGTTTTTCATGGTTACATACCTGTTTTGACATAGGAATTGAATAGATGAGGACTAGAATACATGTAGTTTAATGGTGTTAGCCAAATCGTAAACAGAAGTCAGTTGCAAAGCGTTATCTCAGAAATGAAGGACACATAGCATGGACCAGGACGGTCATGCTTTTATAAGAGGTACATAGATTCCATCAAAGACATTCTAAAAGCAGCTGATGGAATACACACCTATGTGCCCACCTGCATATCATCCACCCATCCATTGATCTCTCCATTTTTTTTTTTTTACTCTTAGTTTTTAGTCTCAAGGTAAGTTGAGCTTGGGAAACATCATGAGTGCCTTGGAGCTGGCCTGGAAGTTTAGAGGTCAGCAATAGCAGGTGACCAGCCCAAGCCAAGGATACAGGGAGCATCCAGTGATCATTACCAAAGCACTATTTCCTGTTTTTTATGTAGCGGGTCAAGGGCCCTGGCCATATTGGATGGAGAAGCTGGTTCCTGCCAGGAAGGGCTAGTCATAGTGAGAGGCTGTTTTTCTTCCCTGAGCCTAGAAAGTTATCATAATAACTTTAGACAAGAGGTCACAATGTAGGGATCTTCAGTGCAGCCCTGCTTGGGAACACACAGACCCTAATGCAACAAACATGGGTAATTGGAGGGTACACATTTGACAGATGGCACCACCAGTGAACTATATTGCTGGATCTAGATTGCAGCCTACCACCTGTCTGTTCTCTTAGGACCTCCGGTAGAGGTCCTGCTGCTGTTCTTCTAGGCAGTAGGGGTGGTGCAGGGGTCATGATGAAAGGTTAGAGACATGTTGTCCAGTAGATATCACTGTACTGGCTTCTTCTCCTCAGGTCACAGGGAGGTGACCTTGTTTTGATGACTGTGTTTATTTTTACAGGGTTTTACAAGAGGTTGTGCTGGTTTTTATTGTCATTCTTAACACATAAGTAGAATAGTTACATTATTGCCTGCCAGAATTGTGGGAAATAATCATGTATTTTTTTCCCTGATTAATTTGAATGTGTGTTTCATGTAACCTTATAACTCCTTATAACCACTTTCTCATATTTGATATAGCTATTTTCCCAATATTGTGTTTTCTGTTTAAATATAATTTTGTTATCTTTTAAGTCTACTGTTTACTTGCTTTACTTGACTGTATTTTTCTTTTGGATTTCTTTCATAATTTCAAAATCAGCCATGGAACTAGTAAGCATTTTACTCTTTTTCTCTGTTATTTATTCATGATTTAATTATGTTTTTCAGGATTTCAGTTTGAAATGTTTAATTGTTTAATACATCTGGGGTTCACTGATATATAAAGTATAAATCTAATTTAATTTCCCAACATTGGTGTATCATTTATTATAACATGTTCATACCCTACACCCACCTCCCTTTTGAAGCAATTTGTTTACCAAAAATGAAAACATATATAGTGTGTATATTTATATCTATTTATTGGCTTTTCACTTTGTTCTAGCCCTATGTTTTTCTACTTTTGTACACCAGTATCACACAGTTTTAAAGCTTGTTGTATTATAACATGCTTTAATTTCTTTCTCATGGGAGTGACTTTTTTTGCTATTCATGCCTATTAATTTTTTCAACAAAATTTTAGAGTCATTTTGTTCTATAATCAGTTTGTTCTTATTTTAAAAAATATATTTCATCTTGGGACTTCTTTTTATTCTGTATGTGTCTTCTCGTGTTTAAGTTTTTATCTATTTCTTCCGCTAAAACTGAAAACATTTAATATATGTACTTGATCAACTGTGTTTATTCATGTATACACAATTCTGAACACAGCTATATATATATGTATATATATATATATATATATATTAACTGCTCAAAAATGGGGAGAAAAAACTTCACTCTATAATAATCTATTTTCATTATAATGTCTGTTGCAGGTTTCTAAGTACAAAGGGCTTTTAACATTATCAATTTAAAACTATATGGGGAAAGTGGGGCCCCAAAAATTCAGTAATTGGACTCAAGGACTTCTGAGCCTTGTGCATTGTTTTTTCAGATACTCAGAACTGCATTCTGTTGTTCTTGTGGGAGTAGAGGAGGAGTTATGGTTGGGATTAATGTGGGGTTCTTCTTTGCTGTAAGCAGTGCCTGAATCACAGCTAGGCCACAAACTTCAACATTGGCTGCTGGTGCACCTAGCCTTGTTTTCCAGCCATCAAACACTTTCCTCTGTGTGCTTTCTCTGCTCCAGCCATGCTTCTCTGGAGCTTCTGGACCACTCACAGCCCTGGCCACTGGATGCTGAGAAAATTGAGTGGATTACAGGCAGTGATCATCCTACTCTGTTAGGGATTAAACACATCTCTTGTGTATTTGCCTGGAAACTGCTATGTGTAATGCTGTTTCTGTGAGAAAATCAGTCCTGAGTTCCAAACATACTGAAAAAGGAACTTTTAGAGCACATATTGTTTAAGGTGGGAACTGCCTAGAATTTAATATTTAATATTGGGGTTATCCTTCTATCTCTTCTCCCTGAAAAAAATATGATTGATTATTTAGTTCAAAGAAATTGCTCATGATTTCATTGCCATCTGCTTGTGTAGGTATGATTATGTCTTGAATTCTCTTGTGCATTGAGGCATGGTAGATATATAATAAATATATTTCCCATGCACTATTTTTTATTAAGTGGTTTTTGTCCTAAACTTTTACCAAAATTGAAAGTCCATTTGAGAAAATATGACTGTTCAAGTTAGTGATGACTGGAACTAAATTTTTGATCTTTATATTGAAGATGCAACTTGTCCTAAGAAAGTAGTAGTACTAGTTACCATTCAAGGTTAATTGTCAGAATTTTCTCTCCTTGTGGGGTACTCGTAATTGTTTTATTACCGCAGTGCCATGATTTGCAGATCTGATGGGCTTGGATTCCTCTGGCAGTCTGCTCTGCTACTGAACAGCTTTCTCACTATCACTGTTAATAAAATTGACATAAAAATGCTATGTTCTAACGTTAAAACACCATACACTGAGTATAAATGTTATTTATAAGTCTTAGGCCAGTGAAATGGAAGATGACTTTGTGCATTACATGAGAGAAGCATAAGACATTTTATTTTATTTTATTTTTTTAAAGATTTTATTTATTTTCAGAGAGAGGAGAAGGGAGGGAGAAAGAGCAGTGTATGGTTGCCTGTCACATGGCCCCCACCGGGGACCTGGCCCGCAACCCAGGCATGTGCCCCGACTGGGAATCGAACCGGGACCCTCTGGTTCCCAGCCCGCGCTCAATCCACTGAGCCCCACCAGCCGGGCAGCATAAGACATTTTAAATCACATACTTTTAAGGCTGGAATTTCCATCAAAAGAAAAACATGTACAGTTCTTCAGAGATAAAAAGTTAGAATTCTCAACCTTTCTTGATTTTTGAGCCTTTAAAGTGAGAACTTCTTTTTAAAACAAAAAATATATGAGACAGGTTTTTGTGGTAACAAAAATACAGGGTTGGACAAAAGTAGGTTTACAGTTGTGAGTATGTGAAACACAGTTTATTCTTGTATTGTTTATTAATTATTGTATTATTTTTCATACAAATAACTGTAAACCTACTTTTGCCCCCTGCCCCCTGTATGCAGTAAAAATAAAAAAATGTGAATAGGACTGCCACATGCCTACTATTGACCTTGAGAATGTTAAGTGCCTGTTAAGAACTCCTGGTGGCTAATCGGGCACAAATTTGTAAACAGAGTATAGTAGTTATTGCTAAACAGAGCCTCTCCTGCTCTCTGCACTTCAGGGAGAAGCTGCACTGAACTGCCAAGCCTCCTGGATTGTGCTCCTGCTGTCTGAATTGACCAACATAAAGGAGCTCTTAGGCTCATAAATCAACCAATGGGCTAAAGACCTGCCCTGACCAATCAGGGCTGCACAGCTATATACTTACTTACATGTTCACTGGCCAATCAGCAGCCCCATTTGGATCAGTCAGGATGGCACTCTTTGGTCTAATCAATTAGTGAAAATTTGGAATCCTCATTTGCATTAGAACAGACCAATCAGGGGATTGGGGCTGGAACTCTTCTCTATACAAGGCAGCTTCACCTGTGCCTCAATGACGCACACTTACAGTTTCCATTTAATAATTGCTTTTTCTTGGTTGGAGCTGCAACACTGGAGATGGGCTGCAACCAACGGTGGAGCTGAACAGTGACACCTGAGCTGTGACACTGGAGTAACACTGGAGCTTTCTCATCTGGGCCACCTCGCTGGAGCTGTTCCACAGCCAGGCGTTTCACGATTGAGCTGTCTCACAGCTGTGCTATTCCACAGCCAGAATGTATCACAATTGAACTGTTTCCATTGAACAAAGTCCCTCCCCCACCACATGCCAAATTAGGGACTCCTGTTGGTGTTGAATTGGTAACAATGACCTTGGGTTGACACTTCAGTGTAGTGTTAACCTCTGGAAAAGAAACAGGAGTTTTTGATTAGTCAGGGCTACAAAAGAATTTTCTACTTATCTGTAAGATTTTATTTTTTAAAAGAAAAAAAAGACTAAAGCAAAAATCAAGTGTATGGACTTAATTTAAACAATAATAATTGGGAAACAGGGTTGCACAAAGCACTGTATTTTTACTCCAAAAGCTACCTTGGCTTTTACTCATGAAGCAATTTAAGTAAGGGTATCAAGAGCAGAGAATACAGCTGGTTGTTCACCCAGTTACAGGGACCTAATCATTTTAATTTTACATTTGACTGGATTCTTGATTCCCCCTGCACTGCCAGCAGCTTCCTATCTTTTTACAACCAGTTTCCAGTTTATTGCTGATATTTGGCATTTAAATGTTTCTTTTTATTAGTAAATTACTATTCATTTGGAAATGTGTTATTTGGGCTGCCCCATTACAAAGCACACGTAGTAAAGATCACTTCTTTATCTAAATCACTTAAGATGCTTCTGAATGTCAATTAATAGGAGATGTATCTATATTTAGCAGATTGTCACCATTGGGGGGAAATTTTTACCTGTATCAGTTAACAGCCTTCTTCCTTTCAGACGACATAAACAGTACTTCCTTTGCCTTAAATTACAGGATTTTTTTTTTTATCTGATAATAGCACTAACATGAAAAGCATTTGCTAGTGCTGTGAGAATTCAATGTGGTGACATATATAATGCATGTTGCGTAAAGCCTATTGTATGAAACTTTCCTGCCCTATTTTGAGTTTTTCCAGAAACAGTGCATGGGATATGTAGCATTTCATCTAACCATGCTCTTTCATGGCCTTGTTCTCTGACACTTAGTTTTCTTCACTCCCATGGTGCTAACGGCTCCATGGTATTGTTTCATAGAACAAGTTCACTGTACGGTTCCGTAGAACGACGAGGAGGCAGTTGCTAGAGAAGAAAGTGTGAATTTGACTATGGTGTCTAGTCCACAGTCCTTGAGTCATTTTTGGTAGAGTCTCAGACGTGAGATTTTTCTCTCTTTTTTATGTATTTAATATGAAATGGTAAAAAAATCAGTTGAGTTATAATTTAGAAAGTAATTCAGGATTTTCCCTACAATTACCAGGAAGTATTCTTTCTTATTTTGATTTTTTTTTACTGTAATGTGTTATTTTAAAGCTGATAGTTGTTAAATGTAATTAATTTTTCTATTCATATTGGTAGATTCTTTTGGTTTTCCTGTTAGTTTCTCAGAGCCATTGAATGCTCATTTCTTCTTTTAGAAGTGCTGCAGAAACTACATCTGGAGAATTTACACTTAGGTGCATTTGAATGTGTTATGCCTGAGTGCCAAAATAGATTTGCATCTATTCAAGTCTCAAAAAAGAGGGAACAGGTGATTGTCTGGGGAGTGGAGCTAAGAAGCCTTTGATGAAATTTTAATTTGCTGAAATTCTGGTCTGAGTTGGTCAGAAGCAAATTAAAAAAGAATTTTAGTGCAACTACAAAGGAAAATAAATCTTCCAGGAGTTTAGCCAAGGCATCTAGGGAACAGAAGACGCCTTTTACACATTACAGAATGCCAGCAGATATCAATGTCTAACCCCCCATTTAACTTACCTATACTTGCACATAACACTTATTAGATTCTGTCTTCAAATTTGTGACTGCAAGTCTGGCTCACACATGGATGTTTCAGTAGATACTGTTCAACGTCAAAGCCCTAACCATTCTTAAAGACTATTCCCAAAGTCAGTGGTTCTTAAAGTGTGTCCCTGATCAGCAATATCAGCATTACCTGGAAGGTTTTTGAAATGCTCATCTTAGACCTACTGAATCAGACCTACTGAATAGGGATGGAGCCCGGCAGTCTATTTTTTTTTACAAGTGATTCTGATGCACACTCAAATATGAGAATAACTGACCAAAGCTAATTATGCTGAAGTCAATTTCTTGGTGCCCTAGACTTTGGTGCACAAGACAACCTCTTGTCAATCACTTTAGCCCTTTCTTTTCTTGTTTGGTTCATCACATCTAGCTTTCCTGATCTCTGTGCTCCTTTTTAAATTCCATTTTCAGCTTTACATCCCATAGGGTGACTTCACAACGTATCTTGGCATTTACCTGTTTGGGGTTTTCTGAACTTCTTTAATCCATATGTACATCTTTCTCCAGATTTGGGAAGTTTTCAGCCATTATTTGTTTAAACTTTTCTTCTGCACTATACTTTTTTTGTTCTGGGGCTTCAATTATATGACTGTTAAATATTAGTATTGTCTCACAGGTCTGTGAGGCTCTGTTTACTTATTTTTATTTTTTGGTTAACTTTTTTCCCTTCCACTTTTCAGTTTCCATAATTTTAGTTGATTTGTTTCCAAGTTCACTGAGTCTCTTTCTCTGTCATCTCCATTCTTGTTTATTTTGGTTAATATATTTTTTAGTTTACTAATATTTGACTCCTTATATCTTTTACTTCTTTATGAAATGTTTTTATCTTTCAAGAGTGTTCTCCTGTGTTTGAACATTTTTATAATAGCTGATTTAAAGCTTTCATCTAATAACTCCATCTCTGATCTCAGCATTAACATCTGTTGACTATTTTTTTTCTTGGCCATATAAGTTGAAAATTTCCCAGTTCTTCATATGCTGAGTAATATTAGATTGCCTGGATGTTTTTGACATCATGTTTTAAGATTCTGGTTCTGTTTAAATTTCATGGGAAATGTTGATTTATTTTGTTTGTTTTAGCAGGCATTTGACCTGGCTGGATTCGGACCATACGTTAGAATCGGCCTCTGTGTGTTCTGAATGTAGTTCCAACGCCAATGCAGTTTCCAAAGCCTTCGCAGGCTATTCCAGTCTGTCCTGTGCACGTTCTGCCGGGCGGTCAGTCCGTTCCTGAGCAGTAATCTGCGTCTTAGTTCAGTTCGCCACGTCTTCATGTGCTGTTGAGTGTCAGATTCATGCCTGCAGAGTCGGGGGTGGCCCAGGAATTCATAAACAATTCTGTGAGGACGCTTTCCTGAACTTCTCCCTTTATACTATCTTCCAGATGGGTCTTTGTTTTTCTATCATCTAGCTAGAAGTATGGAGCTTTATGCAACTTCTCATGTTCTTCCTGCACTTGCGCCCCTGTCCAGAGCCCAGCAGTGAAAGGAAAGAGAGAGGAAAAAGCAACAGAGGCCTGCCCCACCCTCTTGGAGACTGCAGCTCCTGTGATTAGAAAGGGATTTTTCGCCTGGCTGGTGTGGCTCAGTGGATTGAGCGTGGGCTGGGAACCGGAGGGTCCCGGTTCGATTCCCAGTCGGGGCACATGCCTGGGTTGTGGGCCAGGTCCCCAGTGGGGGCCATGTGAGAGGCAACCATACATTGCTCTTTCTCCCTCCCTTCTCCTCTCTCTGAAAATAAATAAAATCTTAAAAAAAAATACATTAAAAAAAAAGAAAGGGATTTTTCCCTCCCTCACAGGTGGAGACATCTGTGGGTACATAATGGTACATGTTGAAAGAGTGTCTTACATATGCTTTGACCAAACTGTGTAGTGGAGAAATGTCTAAAGGCTGGGAAGCGGCCGAGGTGGGGAGCCGGAGCAGTGGGAGACGAAGCCTGCTGAATCATGGCAGGTGTGTGGGTTCGTAAATCCCAGACTGGTGGCCTGAATTTTCCGTGGACGGGTAATGTGGTAGCAGAGGTGAAGGGCAGTGCAGTGTTTGGTAGCTCACCTGGAGGCTTGGAGATGAACAGGAACAAAAAAGAGGATGATGAAGGAAAGAGACTGTTGGAGTGTAGGAAGAAGGGACACATTTTGGAAGAACTACTTTAGGAGCAAGAATGGAATATTGATAGCGAGGAGTGTGGGGGAACCTTTGAGATTTTTACTAACAGAATAAGTAGTACTGTTTGTAACAAAGAAAATGAAGTAAAGAAAGTTTCTAATAGTTTGAGCAGTTAGTGTATTGCCTCCCATTCAGTACCTTTGACTTTATTTTGTTGTCCACTATCTGGTGTCCCCTCTAATTACTTCAGACACTTTCTACATTTTCCTTCAGAAGGTTGAGACCTGTTCTTATATACATACTTTTCTTTTGTATCTCTGATGCTTTAAGAAGAAAAAAAAATCAGCACCCATTCATCCACACTTTTACACACACACACACACACCCACCCCTAAAAATTTCTTTGGGGATAGGACTGAAGCATCTCGAAATTTTATAAAGCTCCAAGTTCAGCCATTTCACACAACTGGACAAATAATTTTTGATGGGTTATTTGGCTGGAAACTTCAATAACAAAGACTGAAGATTTCTTCTTCCTTCTCCAGGGTCCGATAATCTAATTTTGCAATTTTTACTATACCCAGATTAAACAGGCTTTAAGTGATTTATGAAAAGCAGGAAATTGTAAATCCATATTTGAATTACAAACGTAGAAAAGGAAGGGACGGTCTATGTATCTACTTGGTGCGATGTCCTGTGCATTTATGTCATTCACGAATGCTGGCTGCTGATCTGAGGCACACTGCGATCCTGACAGCCGCCGCCCTTGATGCACAGTGCCTGTCTCATCTGAGCCTTCAACCCCAGCCTGTGCCTGTTTGAATTCATTAGTATGCGCAGGAAATTTTCTTCCCTACCGCCAACACCATGGCAAATCTTAATCTTCTCTATCACTGCTCAATGCCAGTGATAGAGAAAAATTATGTAGTTTGTCCATGTAGAGAAAATTACTGTAATTTAGATGTCATAAATAATAAAGTCAGTGTCACAAGAGTTCAAGGCCCTAGAACATATTACTTAATGTGTTCTTAAGTACTGGCTTGTATTAGTTGAAACTAGCCTTTCTCTTTATCAGGTCCCAAAAATGGTGCCATCATCATAACTTATTTTAATATAAATATTTTTAAGACATTTTAAATCAGAAGGAAAATATCACACGCAGGCAAGTTTCTTTTTGTAAAGAGTCAGGAAATGAAATAAGAACCTCACCCATCCTAACTGACCCCAAACTGTTACTCAGCACCATTCCAGAGAGTGATATGTTCCCGGATAGAACTTTTTTTTTTTCCTGACTATAGTATCTGAAATGGAAATGTCTCTTTTCACTGAACATACTTTAGCAGTGTTATGTATATTGTCTGTGAGTGCGGGAGTGGGGATATAGGGTGGTGTTCTAAAGAAATTAAATTCAGCCCTGGCTGGTGTGGCTCAGTGGATTGAATGCCAGCCTGTGAACCAAAGGGTCACCAGTTCGATTCCCAATCAGGACACATGCCTAAGTTGCGGGCCAGCTCCCCTGTAGGAGGCATGTGAGAGGCAACCACACATCGATGTTTCTCTCCCTTTCTTTCTCCCTCCCTTACTATCTCTGAAAGTGAATCAATAAAATCTATTTAAAAAAAATGCACAATGTGGAACGCTGAAGCACAATATCAAAGGGCCCCATTTTTTTGGCCTCTACAGTCACACTTCATGGGATCATGCACTTTCAAGAATACAGTTGTCTTTTATGTTTGTATTAATTGTAACTCAGAATGAAATATTCATATATCATCACCTCAGAAATATTCATATGGCATTTATAATAGGAAAAAGATTTGTGTAGTAGCAGAATATCTCACGTAAATTTTGAAAAAGTAATTAATAGTGATATTGATGATTATCACTCTATATCTTAAAAATCTCTAGATATGTGTACTTGTTTAATATTTTTCAATGTACCTGAAATATTAAAATGGAAAATCTCATGTGAAACCAGCCTCCAGTGGTTTCATTCACCGGGATTTAAATGAAGCTTTTTTGGTTGTTGTTCACAAGTGTCTTTGTCTACCCTTTTACAATGTCATTTGTCCTTTTGAGACCATCTAGAATTTGTCTGTCTTCTGGTATTTAACAGGACCTGAAGTAATCTCAAAGAAGCCATCATAAATTTCAAGGTTTAAACATATTCTAAAAGTTACAATTTAAGTGCCTCACAAAAAATCCATCTGCTGTAATTAGTCGCATTAACCTCAGATCAAGTTCATAGTTAAAGAGAATTTCAGATCTTGAAGGAACCTTATCCATTCTGATGACTAAATGAGGAGACTGAATTCTGCAGGGGTTAAGCAGTGACCTGTCCTTGACCACACCAGGAGTCCAGGCAAGACTCACACTCTGAGTCACGCAGAAACTTTTCACTGTCAGTTGTTCTCATTCATTCATTCATTTATTTCCTTCAGCTCTCATATTTCTTTTTAAAATATACTCATGAGTCTCCTTTTACCAAAAACACAGAGAACTATCCCTATCCAGCCATCAACTGCCTTTTTCTTTATATACAGATTTCTTGAATGAGTGGTCTGTCTGCACTCAGATACTTATTTAGCTCTCAGTCACTCTGCATCCCCTTCAATTTGGCTTCTGACTGCTCTCAGAGTGCTCTCCCTGAGGCCACTCATGATCTCCATGCCACCACACCTGATGGCTTTTTCCAGTCCTTGTATCTGGACTGAGCTCTCTGAAGCATTCTGTATCCTTGACCACCCCTTCCCTTAGCTTTGAGGTTTGTTTTCCTTCTTCCTTTCTGATGGCCCCTTCTCAGTTCCCTTTTAAGAATCATTCTTCTCTAGTTAGCCATTAAAATTCAGCATTCAAGGTGACTTTCCCACACCCATGGCTTCATTTATTAGAGATGACTCTCAAATATATAGAGTGATATACATACAGATATGTATACACATATATGATACCTATATATGTATATATACACACACATGATACCTATATATGTATACACACAGATATTAAGTAGATATGTAGACATATATGTATATATATGTACATGTGTTATATGTACATATGTAAGTAGGTCGTAAGTAGGTTGATAGGTAGATTGAGAGTAAATCGGTAGGGAGGTTGGTAGATAGATTGATAGCTATCCTACACATTTCTTCTGGAGCTTCAGACCTGTATTTCTGCCTGCCAAAGGCTTCTCAAATTCATTATGTCTAAAACCAAAGTCATGATTTTTCCTTCAACCCAATCTTAGCTCTTTTCTACTGTTCTCAGTCTGTGTGAACAACTTACCGCCCAACTAATTATGACAGGCCAAACCCCATGAGCCTGCCTTACCTCCCTATTGCTGCATCTAGCCCATCATTAGTCCTATTGATCTGTATTTCCTAAACATCTTCCTAATGTGTTTAGCTCCCTTCTTCTCCATCCCTCCTCCCCACTTCTGAGCCATTGTCATCTTTGACCTGCACTATTACAGTGTCCTCCTACCTTGTTTATCCACATCTACTTGTGCCCTCTTTGATTAATTCTTCAAACAGTGGAAAGAATGATCTTTCTGAGACTCACACTTGATCATGCAATGCTGCTGCACAGAGCCCTTCAGTGTCTTCCTGTGGCACCTATTGCGCGGCAGGATGTTCTGCTGTATCCTGGATGATTCTCTGTCTTCTGCTCCCTCTCTCTCAAGCCTTATGTTGTTCGGTGCTCTCCCTTGTTCCCGCTACTGGACATAAAGCTGTCTTCCAATCACTCATCATCATCATCGTCATCATCATCATCATTTTTTCATTCCCCCAACCCCCTGCTGATGTTCAGAACTTGTCTTAAGCACCAGCTCCCTAAGGGCATCCTTTTCTAACCTCTCCTGCTATCAACCCCCTTCTAATGCACTCTTGGAACAGTGGGCAGGGTAGCTCTCAGTTGCAGCTTTGCATTTATTTGTGAAATTATTTGATTATTTACTTCTCTCTTCTACATGTTTATAAGCTTCATAAGGGCAAGGCAGATGTCTTACTTGTTCAACTCTGTATCCCAGTGTTTATCACAATGACTAACATATGGTTAAGTGCTCATAAAGTATTTGTTGAATGAATGAATGAATGAATGAATGAACAGCAGCATCATGTCTGAATGAAGCAAATTTGTAAAGTTAGTAAGTTTGTTGAGTAAAGTGATACAGTAGAGGAAATAGAAGAAAACCTGACTTAACAGAGACTCTTTTATGTGCCAGGTAGTTTACACACATTTAGATGGAAACAGGAATGGTCATAGGTAGTTTTGTTTTCTTTTATAGTTCCTTGAAAGGGTTTTTACATGAATAACCCAGGTGGCATATTATTTTCAATGATTTAATATGATATGAAATACGTCTGAAATACTATACTATTTTTTCCATTAATATTTAGCAGTTTTCAACTTGCATGGCTGGGTATTTGATTTAAGAATTAGATTAGAGGTAATTAACACCTCAAATGCCATTGCCTTATTAATCTCTAATATCACTTTAAGAGTGTTAAATATATATACTTGTATATACTAGACAAGGCTGCTTACTTTTGACTTTCTGTGTAGCACACAGTTCTGAGTCCCAGTCATAAAAGGCATGGAAACACCTTTCTTAATTATGGTAATGGCGCTTTTCTATAATTTGAAACTATATGAATGCAATTTTACATGAGGGAATAAGTGGATTGTAGAATAGATAATATCAACTGCTGCCCTTCTGAGTCTCTAAAACTGTGTTTCCCTGTGTGTATTGACTCCATTTACAGTAAATGATAACCACCACCAGAGCCAACCCTTCGCTTGTCCCTTGTCTATGATCTAAGCATGTTAGACTTTAACCACATTGAATTTGAAACATCTTTGAGCATCAGAGGTAATATGCAGAGTGGGCAGGCTGATGTACTGGTGTGAAACTTCAGGATGCTGCCTGGGGGTGTGCTCTTCCCTGCGGGCGGGAGGTGGGCGACTGTGCTCCACCAGATGGAGCACGCGCTGTCCAAGATTTTGTTGCTCTTGGGCATTTACATTGACTTCTTTTACCCTTTGTGCAGTCATTTTCTGAATAAACAGGACCCCGACCAATCAAAAGGGGTTTTCTTGTGTGTCTCATTTGATCATCTCAATTTTAACAGGATTTAACAAGAAGCAGTGTTTTTACATGGAAATAGATACAGCATATACACAGTTTCTTTTCTGACAAATTGTGAGGAAGATTTTAATAATAGTTACCAGTACTTTGTCAATTTTACCATGTTTTCATTTGAGAGCACTTTCCTTTGAGGTTCCTACTTTTACTGGCCTTAATATTTCCTATATTTGTGACCATGTGCTTTGCTTGGTATCAGATATCTTTGAAGAACTAATTTCCTTTTTTCTTAGCAATCAAAAATATAATTATCTACATATTAAGTTTTAAATGTCATATTTTAATGCTTGGATCCATTACTTCTACCTTGGGTAACATGAGCATTGTGATACTTGACTATAAAAGCAAAAGTTCAACTATAAATTCCATGGTATGATGTTACCAACTGACCAGGTTGCATACTGTAAACTCATTAATGTTTTTATGTGCTCTCAGGTGCCGTGATACTCTTAGGGAGAACCAATATGTTTCGTTTTAACCATCCAAAGGAGGCTGCGAAGCTCCGGGAGAAGAGGAAGGTGAGCTGCATGCGGTCGCCGGGAGCCGGCTCTGATCTGGGTGGGGCTGTAGCCAGGGGGATCTCCACTGTGGCCCCAAAAGTTTGATTTTCTGGAGTACAGAACCGCAAAAGTTCTGTAGCCAGGATTGATTGTGGGGAGTTTGTTTCATAGTACATTATTGGCCAGTCAAGTAAAGTTCAGAGCAGAAGGAGACTAGCTTCTTCTAGACCCTTCTCTTCAACTCTTTTCCCTCACAGGAGTTGCATGTCACGTGCATTAAGTGGAGAGTGATTTCCACTTATGAGCATCTAGGAGTTAACCCAATAGCAGAATCACTTTCATTCAAAAGTTTGCTCACTTTTTATTTGTTTATTTGGTTGTTTCTTGGGATGTGAAGCAGAGAGTGAGCTTAGGACAACTGGGAGAGACTTCATCTTGATTGGGGAGGGATACCCAGAGGGCACTGGATGGGGGAGCTGGGTGGGGGACCAGAGAGCCAGGGGAAGAAATGAGAGGGACAGGGATCTGTCTAGGGACATCGCGCTGTCCTTAGACTGAGGAAGATAATGAAGACTGCAGCTAGCGTTACTGCGATCCAGGCTCTGCAGGGAACTTCCACATATTTTCTGCTTTATCTGTGCAGCAGCTGTTACTAGCTCCATTTCACAGATGACCAAGATGAGAAACTGATACAAACTTGTTCCCTAGCCAGTAAGGGGGTGTCAGGGTGATAGCCCTGACCTGCCAACCTGGATGTGTTTGCCCTTCACCTCTGAGTTCCACAGCCCCACATCTTGGCGTATTTGTGAGGACTGCCTGAGGTTTCTGGTACTGTAGATGGGAAATAAGAAAGCTGAAAACCTCAGCCTTCTCTTTCCGGCCAGTGAACCCTCTTATCTGTTGCAGTCCACGGTCTCCCTGGAGGGTCTATTTTGATACACAGATGCAGAAAACATTTGTTAATAGCTTTCCATGGAAGCAAAACAGGTCAACTCTTATATTTTGGTCTCCCTTCCCTCTCCCTGCTCCATCTCCCTCACTCAGTAAGTGTACCTGAACGTTGCTGATGACGGGACAGTGCTCCTGCCAGGAAGTGAGGGTGGCAGAGATGGCAGGACCCCTTGCTTCAACTTGAATGCAGCACGGGCAGGGAGACCACCAGGGTGTGCCGTTGCCGGCTGGTTTTCCCAGTTCAAGCACGCCAGGGCCCTGCTGTCTTTCGCTGAGGGCTTAGGGTTGAGACTGGCCCTGATTTGCCATCCTTAGAAAGCCCAGCTGGTAATGCATGAGAAGTGTCTGTGCTGCACCCTTTCTCACTCAATGAAAGCAGAGTCCACAGCCCTGGCCTCCACCTGCTAAGGTAACCGTGTCGCCCTGTGTCTGCTCCTAGAGTGGCCTTCTGTCCTCCTTCAGCTTGTCCATGACTGACCTCTCGAAGTCCTGTGAGAACCTCTCCGCCGTCATGTTGTACAACCCAGGGTGAGTGAACAGCAGCCTCTCCTGCCCCGTGCTCATCACTGTTGTGGTGTTCATTGTGTCGACTCCATTAAAGCCGCTGGATAAAAGTAACCCTTTTGCAATCAGATCAGCCATAGTCACTTTCTAGGTTCCTTTCCAGCTCTGGCTATAGCTGTACATAATTTTACTTATAATCACAAAATAAATGAGATTACATATTTTGATTTTTTTTCCTGAACAGCATAATAAGCATTACTAAGAATTGTTACAATACTCACTATTATTTCCATAACTGGTGTTTGAGAGTCGGTGCTTTGGTTACTCCGTGCGCAATCTCTCTTTGGCTGAGGCTTTTTCTTCTCATGTTGTAAATTTATTGTAATAACAGCGACGGCTTTGATTCTTTGGGCTTAGCATAGCCCAGGAAATTATGTTCACAAATCCCAAGGACTGGGGCCTCTGAGGACACCAACAATAGAGTTTTAAATGGACTTCATGGCTGGGTGACCTTGGGCAAGCAGCTTACCTTACTCAGGTAAGCTCGATGGTTCTGTCAGTGAAATGGTGATAATAATGAAGATATTTAAAAATGGGGAACTAAAAGAAAGGTCTTTGGGGACCTTTCCAGTTTTGTGAGGTTCTGTAAGTTTATGTTTCCATAAAGAAAATATGTAAAACAATGAAGGTAAATCTAATAGCTAAATGAGATAAAACTGTGGAAGTCTCCCTGTGAAGCAGGCAGGTTCTAGGACTCAGGCACTGTTGCCAGCAGCATCGCAAGGTGAGCTTACAGCTAGCTGGACGAGAGAAGCATTCACAGGTAATTTACAAATAAATACAGAAAGTGACCATGAAATTAACATAAAATATCTGGGGAAGTATTTGATGGAATGATCAGGGAAAGCGTCCAGTGGTGGGGATATTTAATCTAAGACTTGAGTGGAGAGAAGGTAACACTCTTGCTACAGAAAGGGGGCGAGACAAAGCGAGCACAGTGGCTTCAAAATGGGGAGCAGAAAGAGAGCCGGAGTAGGGGGACTAGTAAGCACAAAGAAGAGTGGTCGGGCGAGTCCAGGCAGCTAGGGCAGGGCCTGGTAGGCCACTGGAAGGAGTTGCGTCTTGCAGCAGTGCTGCGGAAGCATCCGAGGGCCTTAAGAAGGAGAGTAAATTAAAGATGTGCATACTACAGACAGGGTGAATGTCATTTGGAGAAGGTAGCATAGACGCAAGACATCATATAGAGGGCGATATCCTTAGTCCAAGAGTGCCTTGGATCTGGGTGGTAGCCATAGACAGGGAGTATCATGGAATCAAGGGTGATATCCAGGTTTTGGGTTTAAACAACTTAGTATATGGTGTGTTTATATCTGTGATGTGGGGCACAGGGAGGACCAGCTTGGGCTGGCATCCGGGTAAGAGTTTGGCTTCTCTTTGTCTTTCCTATTAGATTGGAAGCTTTTCAAGGTCAAAGGCTTGTCTTATTAGTTTATGTATCTTAAAGTATCATTCACTAAATATGCTTAGTAAATATTTAGCAGACAGGTTAAGAATGAAATTTTAATGAGATACGTGGGTCTTTTTTGGAAAGGTTTTTTACTAATTTATTTGAGTATCAATATTCCAAATATTAGAAAAAATGGCATCTTGTGCAAAGGAATGCATTTTTTGGCATGGGTCAATTCCCAAATTACATTGCAATTTTTGAATAATTTCAAGGTCACGTTCAGAATCCTCAAGCAGAAGATAGGAAGAGGGCCTCATGATAAAATGAGGAATTAGACCAAGGCAGTCAGAGAATTCAAGTGAGAAACAATCCCTTTTAGACTGCATTACAGTTGGCTAAGGAGATGTTTCTAGAGGCATTTGATGATACCATTATGCCTCCTGTCCACCGGGCTTCAGTTAACAGACATATTTTGTCTCTGCCACCCCTGCAATACTCATTTGTAAAAATTCAGATGAAAATTACTTTATACTTCATCTCTCTGACATCACACTCCCATCAACTTGCCACCTGCTGCAGAGAATGATAACCCATGAATTAAAACATAATTGGAGAAAAATTTCCTACTCTGATTTATAGGAAGCAGACACCTTGTGAAGTTGACTGCCTCAGCAACCTGGCAGATGGAAGGACAAAGAAAGCTATAGCGATCCCCTTTATACCTTTTTTGATGTTACAGGTGTAAATACCCTCAGCCTCATTTAAGCACCATGCAATAAAACTGAAGGAACATTGAGAGAATTATGGACCCTGACTAAATACTTGTTATTTAAATCTGGATAATAAGCTTCTTAGACACAAGAGCATGTTAGTTTCTCGAGATGGAAAACTCGGACTGAGATGCTTTAACAGTTCAGTACACATTTTGAGAATCTGATGTGTATGGAGAATCTGTGAGTGTCAAGTGTGGTGTTCTCTGCCTAGGAAAACTGACATGCGCATGAACCCATTTAGAATGAAGGCAAGGCCACCTGAGACTCTGTGTGGGAAGCAGCTTGTCCCCCTGGAGGTCTGGGGGCAAGGGAATGGTGGCAGTTGAAGTGCCTAGAAGGGATTCTCTTCCTGTAGCCATTCCTTGTAAAGTGCCGGGTAACAGAAAACCAGGGACTTCCAGAAAGAATTTTTCTTGACATTGAGA
>PVJI01014418.1:0-44215 GCA_004026765.1 Micronycteris hirsuta
AAGAGATAGCCAACCTATCAGATGCACAGTTCAAAGCACTGGTAATCAGGATGCTCACAGGATTGGTAGAAAAATGGTCAAAATTAGTTGAACAAGTGAAGGATAATATAAAGAAACTGAGGGAAAATCTGCAGGGAACCAGTAGGGATGAGAAGGAAACTGGGACTCAAATCAACGGAGTGGACCAGCAGAAAGAAAAAAACATCCAAACAGAGAAAAATGAAGAAACAAGAATTCAAAAAACTGAGGAGAGGCTTAGGAACCTCCAGGATGTCTTTAAACATCCCAACATCCGAGTTATAGGGGTGCCAGAAGGAGAAGAGGAAGACCAAGGGATTGAAAACTTATTTGAACAAATAATCATGGAGAACTTCCCCAAGCTGGTGAAAGAAATAGACTTTCAGGAAGTCCAGGAAGCTCAGAGAGTCCCAAAGAAGTTGGACCCAAAGAGGAACACACCAAGGCACATCATAATTACATTACCCAAGATTAAAAATAAGGAGAGAATCCTAGAAGCAGCCAGAGAAAAGGAGACAATTACCTACAAAGGAATTCCCATAAGACCGTCAGCGGATTTCTCAAAAGAGACCTTGCAGGCAAGAAGGGGCTGGAGAGAAGTATTCCAAGTCATGAAAGGCAAGGACCTACATCCAAGAATACTCTATCCAGCTAAACTCTCATTTAGAATGGGAGGGCAGATAAAGTGCTTCTCAGATAAGGTCAAGTTCAAGGAGTTCATCATCACCCAGCCTTTATTGTATGAAATGTTAAAGGGATTTATATAAGGTATGGAGGGATATCAACAGGGGAGTGGTAGGGGGAGGAGGGGAAGGGGCAGAGAAGAAGTAGCATAAATGGGAGGTAGAAAACAGACAGGGGGAGGTTAAGAATAGTATAGAAATTGTAGAAGCCAAAGAACTTATGTGTATGATCTATGGACAAAAACTAAAGGATGGGAAATGTGGGGGTATAGGGGTGGAGGGGAAGAAAGGGGGAAAAATGGGACAACTGTAATAGCATAATCGATAAAATATATTAAAAAAAAAAGATTGTCCACAGTCATGTAATGATTTAACCTGGAGCGGGAACTAGAACTGAGGTTGCATGAGTCCCCAGCTACATGTTTTCTGCACAGCACACAGCAGTGAGAAAAAAAACGAACATCATTGGGTGTTTGTCGCAGGTGTTAATAATTAGGTTACGTCTTGAGGATAATCTAGGATTAAAAGGGCAAACAAGAATGTGGAAGTGGAATGTCCCATTCTATAATGTGTTCCAAGAAATCTCAGGAGACTAATCAAAGGGTTGAAATCTTGGACTATGGCAAAGTCTAGATGTGTTTGGTGACTCACGACCTACATTTTCACAGCATAAAGAGGCACCATGAATCAGAAGTAGCCCTTATAAGGTTCTCCATCAGGAGCATCATTGTGGAAATGTACCTCATAAACTAGCAGAATTTTTTAACTAGGAGTTTTTTCCCCATTGGTTATTTGTTAGGAGTGCTCCTAGAGTTGTGCAAGGCTTATGAGCAGAATACTGACTCCCTCTTGTCAAGGGAACTCAGGTGAAGAAAGCTGCTAAAGTCAATTGGAATGGTCTTTTCCACCAGAATCTCTTAACACATGTGGTGTATGTATGCCTGGGCCTGCAGAGTCAAACTGTGGAGGGGTTTCCTGAGTTTGAATCTGCATTTTGTGGACAATCCTGAATCACCTGGGGAGCCTTAAGCATACTGATGCCCAGGCTCAATTCCAGAAGAATGAAGTAAGACTTCCTGTGGGTAAGACGTTGGCCATGTCCCAAATGGTTTTGCTATATCACCAAGGTCAAGAACCACTGAGTCAGAGGGTTTGAAAGAACCCAAAAGTTGGAGGAGGAGGAATGAGAGAACAAGTCCCAACCAACCAAGGTGACTCACTGTCCAGGCAAACCTCCTCAGTGCTGAGTGGCCTGTTTCACGTACAGAACCCCTCTAGGGGTGCATGCCTGCCTCCCACCTCATCCCCACTCTACGCCTCTCACTCTCCCAGTTCATCTCTCTTGGGGTGAACTTCCATCTGGAACTCTGCCTGAAGTGCAACCACTTAATTCTCAGTAATGACTCCTGCCTTCACTTCTAGAAAATGCTACCTCTATCTCCCGTCTACCATGAAGAAACTCTCACTGAGTGTGTATGCGTGTGTGTGTGTAGATAGATAGATAGATAGATAGATAGATAGATAGATAGATAGATATAGATATAGTCCCACCATTTATGAACAAAAGAAAATTCCCAGATACTGCTGTTTTTTATGAGGTCCTAACTGAATCCTTCCAGCTTCTTCTCACAGCCCCTGGGCACCTATGAAGGGAAAGGAGACCCTTCTGATAAAGGCTTTCCTTCTTAACTGAATCCATTTTTAACCCTTGCATTTTTCAAAGCTACAGCTGCTTACAGCAGCTGCAATAGCCCAAACACCTCTGAACATCTCTGTTTGCTCTGGTCAGTGTTCAGATGCTGTGTTCCATCTCTGCTGGAGGTCACTACTCATCTCTGCCCACAGCCTCCAAACTGCCCACCCTTACAGCAAGCAGGGCAACATTCCTCTTGCCTGCTTAACTTCTGTGCAGAGCCCAACACTGTACAAATCCTGGAACAAATTATTGTTTTATTTTGGCAACTTGGTTCAGGCTGGGACTGCTCAGCCTTCTTGTAGACCTGACCTGCCCACTCCTCAGAAAAGGTGCCCTGACAGCCTGAGATTCTGCCCCTGGGAGGGAGGAGGGAGGCTGGAGTTCTGAGGGACAAGAACTGGAAATGGATCAAACCTCCTATGAATACATTGCTTTCTTGATACTTACGTTTTCACTTTGTTAGTGGGAGCTTACTGAAGACTTACTCTGTGCTGTACATGGGGGGAGCAGGGGGGTGGGCGTGGGGAAAGTAAGGCTCTCCTGAGCAGGAGGGCAATAAGATGATAGTGATTCCAGGAGTCAGGGTTATGAAGTCTGGTCCCCACCAGCATGCATGGGACTAGTGTCCAGTTCCACATTCTTAAAGCAGAATGACGCCTAAGGAAAGCACCCTGGGAATGGGAGCGCTTGGTATCTGTGCAGCTGGAAATCTGAATAGAAAAACCATTGAAGCACAAAGGAAATTACTTGAGAAGTGTCAGAGGGCAACATACACAAAATTTTGAAGCACTGTCATCAGTGCCTTAAATAAATAAGGAATGTATTATATTACAGGAGAAGCATATGACACAAGAATTAAGGGCACCGAAGAAACACATTCTTAATATTTGCTCCACTCGTGGCACATATAAGAATTGACTATTCCCATTCCCTCAACATGCAGAGCCTTTGTTCTCCATATGCTCCTGAAGCCACTTCTCATCAGAAGTATTCAGAATGCCCAAATCTTGGAGAACTGGGATAATTTTGCATCTAACAACTCAGCTTCCAATTTGGATCTCCTGGGAAATGAAACTCAAAAGGGAGATTTCATCCAAATGAAGCCCCACAGGAGAAGCTTGCAGGATGCCAGCTCCAGCTTTGCAGAGCTCCCTCTGCAATGCCCAGAACGGCAGGCAACCATTGAGAGGAGACAAAGAGCCAAATGAGTTTCACAGATACATCCACGCCGTGAACGTGCCCATGAATGTCTACAGACATCCCTGACAGCACAGGCTGCTCCATCGTGGACCCAAGGAAGCTCCACCACTTGAGTGATCCAAAAGTGGCCGGAGAATAGGCTGACACAGCCTAAGTGCCCCGCACCCCTCTGACAGGGAAACCCACAGTGTGTCCTCATCCAGAAGGTCTTTTCCTCTGCGGTTATCTGGGGATCTGCAGGCTGGGAGCTTCCGAGGCTGAACAGAAGGACGGGTCTGTGCGTGTTCACACATCTCATTTCATTCATTCACACTTCAAAAGGCTCCAGATTCTGTTAAAATTTTAGCTCGCTCTTATTCTCAAATCCATTTTCGAAGCTGGCAACAGTGCCCCCAACTCCAGGTATAACAAATGCACTGCTCCGCACTACCTCCCACTTCCAAGCCTTGCTACCAAGTATGGCACTACATTTTCCTCCTCTCAACACAAACATGATGCTTTTCACGCTTTTTTTTTTTTTTTCCAAATGATGGGTGGTAGCTAGGCTAAAGATGGAGACAGAGGTTACAGACATATTTTGTTCCTGTTAAATTAAATGTTCTACCTATTGTGTTACTGCCTTCACTACTGCACATTAACTCCCTCCCTTCCTCATCTCTGAAAAGTGCCCATGATTGGAGCTCTGGAGGTCAGAGCTAGATTCCATACTCTGGATCTACCTTTAGGTTTAAAGAGTGCCTCTATTTACCTGTGATGTCCCATTAGAATGGAGTAAGTCCCCTGTCATTGTTGTGGTCTCAGACAAACCACTCCTTTTGGGATGACTTGTTTTGTGGCCAGCTGATGAGAGGAAGGGTGAATTTCGAAAATGGCACCTCTGGAAAACCAATGTTTAAATTTCCCTCTAACTTTTAATAAGCTTACTGTAGGATTTTGTGAAAACCCATGAACACTGACAAAAAGTTGAGTGTCTGGCTTTTGAGACAAAAGCAACCAGCTTAGTCTCCTATTTCTGCCTCTCAAAATCTTGTGACGAAGGGCAAGTTGTTTACAAGTGGCGAGCTTCAGTTTCCCAGTCGATGTTCCCACACTGTATTTCAGTGCCATATCGCTGTAATCACCTTCACTCCAGAACTCCCCTATTTATTCTGCTCACGAGTTCCATTACCTCCTGCGGTTGTAATGTCTTTGTGTTCCAGTTCCAAAGTCTCAGTCATTTGGAGGTAGATTTTTATTGATTGACTTTTTCATAGACATGGATTATATTATGCTATGTATCTGTATGGCTAAGTCACTTTTGATTGAATGCTGGTCATTGTGTTTTTTTAGGTTGCCAGTGTTGCATCTTGTCATATTCCTGTAACTATTATTGAAATTTGTTCTGGTGTGCAGTTGAGTTACTTGGAATCAGTTTTGTTCATCTTGTTATCTGGAATAAGTTGGTTGGGATGGATCGAGAGAAGCCTTTCGTGTAGGGCAAACTTATCCCCACTGCAAAGACGATACTCTGCTGAGACCTCTATCCATGGTCCTATGTGTTATGAGGTCTTTACTCCCGGCTGGTGGAAATACAAACTGTTCTTAGCCTTGCATGAGTTCTACGAATGTTTCAACCTACTGCTTCCCAGTAGCTCTTTCTTTTGGCCTTGAGTGTGTTCTTCTCAGGCATGCCCAAAACAGTGCTCTGCTAATGCCTTGGGATGACCCTCTGCAAATCCCTGGCACTCTCTGTGTGGCTCCTTGCTCTCTAGTATTTTGACATGAAAATTCTGGCCGCTTTGGCCTCACTGAATCCTGATCTTGTTCTCTCAATTCGATGAGACTACCAGGCTCTGTTGGGTTTCTCTTTCCTATGCTACAGCCTAGAAACTGCCTCC
This sequence comes from Micronycteris hirsuta, assembly GCA_004026765.1. Taxonomy (NCBI): domain Eukaryota; kingdom Metazoa; phylum Chordata; class Mammalia; order Chiroptera; family Phyllostomidae; genus Micronycteris; species Micronycteris hirsuta. Next base: position 5,475 of record PVJI01014418.1, read on the forward strand.
AAGCAGTAAGCTGGGTCAATTGTAGTGTTATTTGCTCACGTTTATCAGAAATCAAAATCCTGTGCTATCTACTATTCAATGTCTAAACACAATTGTATCATATTTTTTTTTTGGCCAAGTTTTCTAGTTACTTAAGACTGGAAGGTAAGTTAGGTACCTGTTTCTCTATCATTGATGAAAGGAAAAGACCCCCTTGCCTTTTTGTTGAGTCCTTATTAGAATTTAATTGCATTTTTTGCTTTCTAACACAACCAGATATTCTACGGTCATTTTATGTTTTCCCAATCCCATACTCAGCTTCGGCCATCTCCACAAGGAGATCTGGTTCCTTTAGTAGGTAATAGTATTTCAAAAATAAGATATGGGTCCTAGATCTGCTCGTTTCTCCTGTAGTATCATTTGATCTGTGACTTTTTGAATTGCAACTTCCAACTGATACAGTGAACTTGAATCCAACACCATTCTCTTCACATTTCCTCATGCCATGTGTCTCTCTCTCTTTTACTACGGTGAGAACCCTAGACAAACAGCACTATGTTTGCACATTTTCTCAATATACACAAAACCGATTTTATAATTATTCCAGTAACAGCACTACCGTAACAAACCACATAAGTAAAGTTTATGCTATTTTTTTGCAATTATTCTTATCTTTAAAATATTCCCCACGTAAGATGTTCAGCCAGAGTACTATGTTCAAAATGATTTGAATTAATTTTTCTATGTAATTTTGTTATAAATTTGATATATAGTTCAGTTTATTTTTTTATTTTATTTAATTTTAGGCTGTGTTCTTTTTTTTTTTACCATTTTTAATTTATTTTTTCCATAGTGTAAATTTACACAGTAAATCAACACTAGTAGAGAGCTCTCACTCCTAAAACAATTCCGTCTACTTCATTCTCATAAACCTTTAGAATTAATCATTTTAATTACTGGTTTATTTTTCATATGTTTCTTTTTGAAAAATGAATAAATATGCACAATAAGAGCAAATATACATATACACATATATATTCTAATTCCATGTTCTCTTTCTTACATATACAAATGAAAAACCACTATACGTGTTCCTTTTTTTGTACTGAACGATCAGGATGCTGCATACAAGGTGTCTCTTTGGCACCCAGCTGGAGACACCAAGCGAATAAGTTGGACATTCAAACATAGAGCTCAGAGGAGAGATTAGAACCTTAAGATTCTTCCTGATAAGTTTCTCTGCCAATTATCAACTAATATTTCATTCTGGTTTTGGTAAAATCAAGTCCTCTTGAAATTTCCTGTACACAACTTTGAAACAATTACCCACGCTCTGTATAGCACAGTTTTAAAAGACAGAAGTCTCTTCATCCTGACAAATTAGAATGACATTACTCTCTTACCATTGACCCCATTTTTCAAAATGCAGTTCTCTCTCAATATAACATTTGAGAGCTTTTTAGTTAACTATAGCTTGCTTAATTTGAGGAAGCCAGTGAATAAAATTGTCCCAATTCATACTCAACTTCCTTGTTTCCTCCTAAACATCTCTCTAAAGGTCAGGGAGAGTTTTAAATTCTATATGGGCTTGTCAAGCAAATTTCCATAGAAGCCAACCTAAAATTGGGGCAAGGAAGACTTTTTCTTACTCAATCAATCACAATAGTCAATGCACAGCAAACAAATGAACAAAAACTGCATTTCCTGAAGAACTAACATTGAAAAAATATGGCTGGCATTACACAGTAAGAGTAGCTTAAGTAAATTCAATAGACTGTCTTAGAGGGCTATAGTGCCAGGCATGACCTTTTCGCTCTTTCAATAGTGCAATGCTTCCAAGTGGGAGGACAAGGTTGGGGACTGAGCAATTGCACACCAGAATAAACCAGAGCTTTTGTCCTCAAAGTGCTTGCTGACACTTAAGGAATCAATATTCACAGATATTATTATTTTTTAACTTTATTTTTATTGTTGACACTATTGCAGATGTCCTCATTTCCCCTCCACCCTTTGCCCACCTCCACCCAGCCCCTGACCCCCTTCCCTCTGGCCACCACCACACTGCTCTCTGTGTCTATGAGTTATGCGTGTATGTTCTTTGGCTGATCCCTTCGCTTCCTTTCATACAATCCCATCCTCCCTCTCTCTTCTGAGAGCCTGTCAGTCTCTTCCATGTATCCATGACTCTGTTTCTAGTTTGCTCATCAGTTTGTTTTGTTCATTAGATTCCACATGTAAGTGAGATCATATGGCGTTTGTCTTTCTCTCTGACTGGCTTATTTCACTTAGCATAATAGTCTCACAGGAATTGTTAAAATAGCACATACTGTATATTATCATGAGAAGAGCCTTTTAGTAAAAGGCAATGAGGATTCAGTGGCAGGGGCATTCATTCTAATGGTGGAATTTGATAACTTCTTGGCAGACACGAGATTGAGTCTCAGTCTCTGAAGGCTAAGATGTTGACAGCAGTGAGTGACACCTGGTTTTGCCTTCCGCTAAAGAGACCTATCGGAGCTGCTGTAAGACGTAAGCCAGAAGACAGCTTTAATTAAGGCAATTTCAACGGACGTGGGGAGGACAGACATTTCAAAGGTCAAATGTTCAAAACACAGGAAGCTTCAGCAAAATGTCATTGACAGTCCCACACTGCACATTATTAAAAAGAACACAAAATGAAGATTTAATGCCATGGAGATGCTGAGAAAACAAAGTGAGTTTTCTGATGGATTTATTTTTATTTTATTTTCCTCACAGGGCTCTCATTAATATTAACAAAAGTGAATGTGAAAACTATTTTGTTCATTGCATGGCATTCTTGTTATTTCTATGAACAAAAAGAGTGACAGCAGTACGGCTATTTGAGAGTTGTTTTTGTGGTGTGCGTGTGTGTGTGCGTACGCCTGCGAGTGAAGAGAAACTAAAGGCTGAGATGGGTTTTGCTGCAGAAAATAATCCCACCAGAGGTTTAAAAGTAAATTGTTTTGTGGCTTCTGGGACTGAACTTAGTGGTTTGTAAAATGATAGAAAAAGGGCCTCCAAGTTCATGCTTAGCCGCATAACTAGTTTTTTGTTTGTTTGTTTGTTTGTTTTCCTCCTGAGAAGGGAATCTGTTGGAAATCCACACAGTTCACTTTTCCCCAGGAGTGCAGGATGGGCTGTGGTAACCTGGAGTTTTTAGGAGTCTGTTTTTATTCACAAGGAGACAAATGAAGACTAGTTGTGTCAGAGTCCTATTCCATGACCACCTCCAACTACTGTACAGGGCATGTGGCCTCAGGAGGACTTAAATTCCCAAAATTATGTATGTTGTCACCATCATCATTGCTCTAAACTAAGTGTTTGCATCCACCATCATATGTTGAAACCTAAGCCTCAGTGGTAGTATTAGGAGGCGGGGACTTTGGGAGGTGATCAGGTCATTAGGGTGGAGCCTTCATGAATGGGAGTAGTACCTTGCTAAAGGGGACCCAAGAGAGCTCTCTCGTCCCTTTTGCCATGTTAGGACACAGCACATAGGTGGCCCTCTACAACATGAACCAGGAAGCCAGCTGTCATCAGACACCAAATCTGCCGGTACCATGAACTTAAATTTCCCAGCCCCCAGAACTGTGAGAAATGAATGCTAAGCCCCTCAATCTATAGTATTTTTGCTATGGCACCCTGAACAGACTGAGGCAATCACCCACAGAGCATTTTGATAAGCATCTGGTTTCACATGACAACGCGGTAAGTGGTACTGATAGAATGACCTTAGTGGTGCCAATAAGCACAGGCTCGGACCCTAGAAATGTGTTCCAATGGCTACAGTGCAGCGTATATTTCTTTAAACAGAGAAAGCAATAACACCGAACATTTACTGAATGCAGATTACACATTCAGACACTGTTTATAAAAGATTCTCATATTTTGCCTCACTCATTTTCACCATCAAATCACCCTTTGAAGTAAGTCTCAATCTTAACCTCATTTTACTGATGCAAAAACTGAAGCAGTGGGTGATTTAATAACTTTACAAAATTACATAGCTCATATGTGAAGGAGCCAGGATCTTACTCCAGAAGTACAGCTTCATCGTTCACATTTTTAACCACTATAGTTTATTGCCTCCAGCAGTGCATAGTGAGGGTTCAGAATAGGAAGGATTTTTTCCTAATTAGAGTCTAAGAACAGAACCAAAGAACTCCGTGTGTAGATATGGGGTAAAGAGATAATGGCAGCTTCTCCGGTCAGAGATGAGAGAAGATTACAAATAAAACAGGCCTCTGTTTGAGTTAAAGCTCTGTCACGTACTGACGCTGTGACTTCAGGGAGCAGTTAGCCCGTGTGTGTCTCCGTTTCCACACCCGTGGAAACACATACAGCAAAAACTTACAGTTAGATTTAAAGAATTAATACACGTGAAGAGCTGACACATAGTGGTGGGCACATAGAACATATTACAATCACTATTATTATTATCATTAATTATTACAACTAAGAATTTAGCTACCAGGTAGCTCCTCCAAAGGACAGAGCGTTGCATCCTTGTAATAGATTAGTTGTACGCAGGTGACATAAAATTTTCTCCTCAGGTAGAGGAAGGTTTGAATACAAGAGGAATGAAGGGGAAACGGGGTTGAGGAATTGAAGGCTCACCCCAGCTGAGACTCAAGCTCTCCACCGGTGGCTCCTCAGTCATGACCTTGAGGTGCACCTTTGAAGTGGCTTGCTTCTTTCTCCCGGGGCTCCAGCCTGGCTTCTTCTCAGTCACTTCCTCCTGTGACAGCCGCAGAGCAGTGCTGGCTCTCACAGCCTCCTGGGTGCCTGTCACAGGAACACAGAGTCATCATCTCACCAGGGCAGATGATGGGCAGGGCTGCATCTTCATCTCCGAAGAGCAGCTCAGCGTCTTCGAAAATGAAAAGAAAATGAGAGTATCAAGCCACAAGTGAGAGAGTTTATAGTTTAGAACAAAAAAGGTCTTAACAGATAATTCCAATTCCTCACTTAACAGATAAGGAAATTAAAAAAGAGAGAAGTGATTTGCTGAAGATCACTTAGCCAGGGTTAGTAGACTTGGAATGGCCAGATCTTTGGTCCAATGGTCAATGTTTTCAAACCATGCTCCTCACGCACCGGAGCTTCTCTGATGTTCTTCAGAGGCCTGCCCTGGAGAAGAGAGCAGGGAGGTTTCTGGACATTTCACCAGTGAGTGTCTCCATGAAGACACGGTTTTTATCCCCAGGCTTCTGACTAAGACTGGGTTGGAGGAGGGGCTCCAGGGCTGAACGAATGTTTGAGAACCACTTTCTCAGGCCTTGCTGCCTCATCATTGAACAATTTGTTGAGAGCAAACTGGAAACTTCCCCCAATTATGAAGTCTTTTGTTAAATATTGCAGGGCCAATATTACAGATTAATGTTCTAATAGATCTGAAGACCAAAGGGGACAGAAACCTCAGTCTGTTTCTGTGTGACTTACATACATTTATGAATATTATTATTTTTCAAATTAATGGTAAACAATTTGTCTGAATATGAAAGATATTGATAGAGTGATAAAAATAATCTCCTCAACAAACGTTAAGTGCCTACTATGTCCCAAGCTTGGCCTGTTGTCTGAATAAATATTTCATATATGTGTGCTATTATATTTCAAATGTATATGTGATTTTGCCACTGATAAAATCTAAATACATCTTAAAATGTTATCAAATTTATCTTTCAATTATCATAATGTTTTCTCAGTCAACATTTCTCTTATTATAAAATCTATGTTTGTTTTATTTTTAATGCGAGAACTACATTCCTATGTGCAAATGTTTAAGGAACTCTGGCTAGATTGCAGGACTGGGATGAACCTTGAGTAATCCATTCTCCTGTGCCTTTAACATCACACAAAGGAAAGATTTCTGAGCACTTTGAGGTTATTTCAGGTTCTCACATGTTTTTGTGACATTGATCTCTACCACTGTTTTATATATAGTCACTTGAATTCGACAAAGTTTTCCAGGCAGGACATGAGCTGGGTTACATGATCTAAAAAAAATAAAAACCTTTTGAAAAGAAATATAATATAACGTCTTTATTTCTTCCCAACAAATGACTCTGTAACTGTAGAGGGGACAAAGCCACATACAGAAAGGTTATCATTTGCTTAAGATGGAAGTTGATCACAGAAGGTGAGCGAGCACTACCGAGGAGACTACCTGGTCACTTGGCGCGCTGAGGAGACTAGATGGAAGTGAAGATGCTATTCACTGTTTATGTGGTCACGGAGCAAAATCAGAGCTGGGTTCCTTTGTAACGGAAATCTAAAGTAATCGGGCTATCACCATACAACCACCGCAAAGATGTTGGGGACGTTGGAGAAGTTATTATCTCTTTGTGGTCGTTTTTGCTATTCTTAATTTCCAACCACAGTCTGGGTGGTGACCATGAAACCAATAGGAGTTTGGAGGGGCATCCTCTCAGGAACAAGGAGGGCAGCTCTGGAGTGAGAAGCCACGTTACAGCCCGGCGGAGCAGGTGAGAGAATCTGACACCATGCAGTCACTCGCCTGGAGACAGCTGAGTGGAAGTGAGAGCCAGAACCTTCAGGTGACTACGAGAAGAGGCCCTTTCTCCAGTTCTCCACTCCTGAAATCTGGGCAGACACGACCCTATGAGGCACCTCATGGGCTGAGATGCCCTGACTGTTTGAGCCACAGCTTCTACAGTAAAAACTACCTTGTGCCATTGGGCATTGAGTGACGACCCTGTAAATCAGGGAAATGCCCAATACACCTTCTCAGTCAAGGGCAACAAAACATTCTATTGATCTTAAACTTAAGATGGTTACTTTCCTAGATGACAGATTCTCTCTTGTCATGGTATTTTATCCAGTTCTCAACAAGGTTTCTTCCAGGATTTATGCTGTCTAATTGCAGTGTCATGGGCTGAAAGTTAGCATTTCCTCAAAATCTATGCATTGAAGTACTGACCTCAATTTAATGGCCTTTACAGGTAAGGCCTTTGGGAGATAATTAAACTTAGATGAGGTCATGGGGGTGAGGCTCCTATCGTGGGATTAGTGGCATTATAATGAGAGTAAGAGGTGCCCTATCTCTCTCTCTGTCATGGAAAGACACAGTCAGAAGGCAGCCTTCTGCAAGCCAGGATGAGGGCTCTCATCAGGAACAGAATGATCCAGCACCTTGATCTTGGACTTCCCAGCCTCCAGAAGTGCAAAAGTTAAGTGTCTATTTTTAAACTACCCAGTCTATGGTATTTGGTTATTGTAACCCAAGCAGACTAATATATATGGTCGCAGGAGCAGGTCAGGTAAGTCTTGACAATATGCTGGTATCTATTACTTTCCTTTTATATTCGCAGACCCATTGAAAATTAGTTTGAGAATGGCTAGAGCTATGTGAAGAGCCCTCAAAAGATTCCCACAGCTCTTGGAAATCAACGTTCTAAGCACTATGGGGATTTGAGTGAGTGACCTCATGCTAGCTAATTTTTCTGGTTCAGAGAGTATATAAAGGATCTTTAAGAACTGAACAGAAAACAATTCTACCAAACTGGATTAACTAGGGTTCCTCAAGTGAGGGCAAGCCCAGAACACCTGCCAACCGTTAAAGATTGTGACCTACAGTCATTGTAACAAATTGCATAAGACAGCTTTGGCAGAATTCCAGGTAACACCTCCCTGAGATCTGCTACCAGGAAATTGCTAGTGAAATGCCATGAAAAAGTGGCTTTGAGTGGCAAGTGGCAGCCCCCTTTCTGCAGTGTCAGACTTTTATTTTTTATTTCCAAATGTGTGTGATCCTTTGGATTTAGAGGTTCAAACTTTGATTTGCTCAGTAGGACTCCTTTAGAAGAAAGGTTAAAATCCTTTGCCTCATAAAGTTTTACCCATACCCTCTCCTGGGCAGGGGCATTAAGGGGCGTATGCAGGAAGCAAATCTGTAACAGGAAAATAAGTATGAAATCACATTCCCAGAGACTGCAGTTCAAAACAATTGGCTTTAAGTTCTGTGTTGTTTCCTTTGCCTCAACTTCCTCTTCATATCAGTAAACCCCTATCAGATTACTAAGTGATCAAAAGTCAACATACCTATTGATGAGTTGTGTGTCATTTAGTGTGTCTCGTTAAGCAGAGGGGACAAACAGCCATGCAGACTGTCTGGGGCTTTGGTGATGCATGAGGTATAGCATGAAACAGCTCATATAAATCATAGTTTCTGTGTTTCTTATTCCTGTAATGCAGGAAGTGCTGGTTCTACCGGCCCCTGTGCTTTCAGAGATAAGAACAGTTATGCACTGTTCAGGGTTTTTAGATAGTCCATTGGAATTTTGTAAGAGATACGGAGTACGGAGCCCTAGAGTGAATAGACAGGAAACTGTTCTCAAGGTGTCATCACCCACTGGAGCTGTATCAGGACCTGGGAAATGTGGGTAGCTGGGATTCCTCTCTGGGCTTGATACAGGCTATGGCATATTTGGATAGATAAGCTTATATCTAGATGCCTTCCAGCCTTTGCTGTGAAATTTCATTCATGGGAACAATATCCAGACTAAAAGAAGCAGATCCAATCGTGTTTGGTCAGTTTGCATAAGAAAGCAGGCTTAGATCTGACAGCCCAGAATCCGATTAAAAGATCAAATGAATCAGTCATTAAATTATTAATCAGCTTTTTTTTAATGTTACTTGAAACACTTTCTTGCCCTGAAGCAAGGTAGGATATAAGCAATAAGGAAAAAGCCTGATAATAAAAGTCGTGATGTCTGCTTTTTGGAAGCTTTTATTTATTTAGGGGTTATGGTGGGGAGTGGGAATGGGGGTACAATAGTTAATATTTATGTTATGAGGACACAACATGAATAATTTCAAACGGGATAGTCAGAAACATTAAAATGCTTTATTGTAACCTTCGATGAAATTAGAGCAGAAAACAAAACTGAAAGACATGAAGTGTGCATTGGTGACTTCAGTGCGGAGACTGTGTGTCTGTTGACATGGCTGAGGGGAAACATAACGAAGTGAACGCAGTTCTATTCCTGACAGACAGTGGGTCTTCTGTTCCCCCACGACAGTCATACGAACAGTGTGCAACTGTTGTAACAGTGGACAATGCGATTCCCGATTTCTTCGGAATGTACATTGGAAGTGTTCTGATGTGAGGGAATTATTTAGAGATCTGCTGTATACTGTTGCACCTATAGACAACAATACTATATTGTACACTTAAATCTGTTGAGAGAGTAGACCTCATGTTAATTCTTATCACAACAAATCATATTTAAGAAATCAAATAAAATAAAGGAATACCTAGAAAGCAGGTTGGTTTTCTTCTTTTGCTCCCAGAACTTGTTTATATTGGGAATATTGACACATTTTCCTTGGCCACACGGCCTATTTTTTAGGGTGTCTGTATCCCAAACACTTTTGTAAAGTGGGTAAAGGAAGCATTTAAATGTTGGACTTTGAAAATATTTTTCTAGTGATAGTTTGGTTTTGTGGGAACTTTATTGGTTACTTCAAACACACGCTCGCTTCCATACCCTATAGGGATCCGACTGAAGAACATCATTTTTCTGGTCTTTAGTGAAGTCAAATCAATTTTACTAAAAATTCTGCCATTTGAATCATACTCATCGCTAGGAGTAATATGTGGTTTTTCTTCATTGCTTGACAGCACATTCTGTCCTTATAGTATTATCTATACTTTAAAAATACAAGTTATGACCATTCTTCATGACTTCCACCATTATCACCCTACTCCAAGTCGCCATCATTTCTTCCCTGAACTGCTGCAGTGGCTTCTAATTGGTCTCCCTGCATCTGCACTTGCTCCCCTAGAGTGCATTGTCTATAGAATACCGAGAGAGATCTTTTAACATCCCACTACTGCTCTGTTGAAGGCAAGAGAAACCCTTGAGAAAATAGATTGCAATTGGAGGTATTGATATGGACTTGTGATTTCTAAAATATGTTAGCATCTATATGCATGTATAGAAACAAATATATACATACACATGCATTTCTTAGTTCTATCTACTGAAAAAAACTTGGAGCAATTGATACTCCCACTAACAAAATGAACACATTTAGTATTCAGATGTTGATTTCTACACTATCTATACTAAAAAGAATCAGGGATTCTCAAAGAAATTATTGTTTTCCAGGCTGGGGCATGGTAAGTGTACCACAATACTGGCCAAATTCCTTTATGTGACGGATTGAGGAACAGAAACAGACTCATAGATACAGAGAACAGACTGATGCTTGCCAGATGAGAAGGGAATTGGGGAATTGGGTGGAAAAGATGAAGGGATTAAGAAGTATAAATTGGTAGTCACAGGGGCCATAAAGTACAACAATGGAAATACAATCAATGATATTATAATAACTGTGTATAGTGCCCAGCAGGTACATGAAATATTGGGGGAATCACTCTGTAAATTATATAAATCTTTAAACAATATGCTGCACATCTGAAAGTAATATAAAATATTATTGAATGTGAACTGTAATTAAATTAATAATAATAATAATAATAATAAAGGATTAAAAAAGTTAAGGAAATGTTTCCCAAACATTATGGGAACTTGTCACAAGGACAGAGTGAACAGCTTGAAGGAGCTCCCACTGGGACAATTTGAGAAATAAAATAATTAAAATCAGTAATTAATCATAAGCCATTTTTGAAAGTCATGTGTGCATACTAATAATGAGTAATGAAGTAAAAAATACTGTAGGAGAGAAGGCCGTTGGTCACAGTAGAATATGAGGTGAGTACTGAATATGAAAAACATCGTCTTGCAAGCATCAGAGTAAAGAGGAGTTTAGGCAAAGATCAGCAAGAAATGCTAACTATAGGGAGTACATTTTGGTACAGTCAGGATATCTGCCCGAATGCTTATTAGCAATGAGGAGAGACTGGATTACACCTTGACTGGGTATTAAAACTAATACAAATGGAAGACAGATGGACATTGTGTGTCTCCCAGTGGGATATTCCAAGGACAAACACCAGTTCTATGTTATTCCTGCCAAGAATGCATAACTTGATCATGAAGAAACATTAGACAAACCCAAAATGGGAATTGGCCTATTGAAACAGGGTGGTAGGAGCAGGTATGGTGGCAGGGGGTGGGAGACAGCATGCTTCAGAACTGTTAACAGCCATAAAAGAAAAAAAAGGCTAAGGAACTGTTCCAGATGAAAGGAACTAGAGACATGAAAACTAAACTCAATCTGTGATCATAGACAGAAGGAGAAAAACATGCCACAAAGGGCACCATTGACTCATCAGACACAACTGGAATGCAGATGGCGGTTTGGATAGAAGTACTATGTTAATGCCAAGTTTCACCTGATTTGATAACTATTCCATAGTTATGTATGCAGTTAGGGTTTTTCAGAGAAGTAGAACCAATAGGAGATTAGATGATATAGATAGATAGATAGATAGATAGATAGATAGATAGATAGATAGATAGATGATAGATAGATAGATAGATATAAAGAAAGAGAGCATAAGAAATTGGAATACCACACAATTGTGGAGGTTGTCAAGTCCCCAGATCTGCAGGGTGAGTCATCACGCTGGAGACCCAGGAGATCTGATGACATCATTACAGTCTAAAGGTCAGCAAGGTTAAGACTCAGGAAGAGCCAGTGTTTCAGTTAGAGTCTGAAAGCAGAAAAAATAATAATGATAGTGTTCTGGTTCTAAGGCCATCAGGCAATGAATTCTCTCTTACTCTGGAAAGGTCATCCTTTCTGCTTTATACATGCCTTCAGCTGATTGGGTGAGTGAGGCCCAGCCACTTTAGGGAGGGCATTCTGCTTCACTCGGTCTACTAATTTAACGGTTAATCCCATCCAATACTCGTTCATAGCAACACTCACGGTAATGTTGGACCAAAGATCTTGGCACTCCATGGTCCAATCAAATTGGCACACAAAATCAACCCTCAGAGGAACGAGTAGCCTTTTTATTGGGAAATACACATCAAAGTGTTTAGAGTTTAATAGCCATGATGTGTGCCATTCACTCTCAAGTGGTTCTGATAAAAAAAGTTTCTGAGAGAGACAGAGATGGTAAATGATGAAGGAAACTGGCTCAAATGTTCACAATAAGTGAATCTGGGTAGATTATGGAGATATTCTTTGTATTCTCTAACCTAATTTTTTTGTAAATGTCAAATTATTTCCAAACAAATTTTTCTTAAAAGCTTTCCAGTGTTCTCCTAAAAGTACTCCCACAGTTTCCTAAGCACTAAGGACAAAACCAACTTTCCTCACTTAGCCTTCTGGGCTGCAAGTGGCCCAGCGTCTGCCCATTTCTCACATCAGTGAGTCCTGCTCACAGCCCCAGGGACCCCATCCCCCCATCACCCTGTATGCTTCCTGCTCCTAGAATAGGCCAAGTTCATTCTCTCCACTGAGCCTTGACATCTGTGTTCTTGTTACCCAACAGCAAGTGCCTGCTGCCACCCTCGGGCAGAATTCCAGAGGCAAAGGTTTGGTGATAAAGGAAAGGAATCTTTATTCAAAAGCTTCAGACTTTTAGAGTAACAGCTTTCTACATTAGTCACTTAAGCCTATCACTTATGGCTAAACTCTTCAACAACTAAGTTCTCCTATCAGTCCCCCTGTTAGTTTTTAATTGTCTTTTTTCTATAGGATTAGTTTACAAACTAAAACAACATAAGATACAAAAGCTACACAATTTTGGAAGAATGTCAGGCTACTGCCTCAAAAGTCCTCCCCTCTAGAACATCCAAAGAAGAGTAACCCTGCCCTCCTCTGCCAGGCCAGCCTAATCCTAAACTGCCCCCGGAGTTCCTTCCCATCCAAAATACAATCCATCGGGAAATGCAGGCAACTGCAGCACCATCATCCAGGTATCCACGAGGAAGGGAATCAGAACCCAAGAGCCAGCGAGCCAAAGAGCCAGAGAGCCAGGCCTCTTCACATCCAAGCAGGATGCAGGCATTCAGCTTCTCAGCCAATCCCATCCTAGGCCATTTACTGTTGCCTTGGCTAACCTCCTCTATGACCCCTCTGTACTCCTCCCCAGTGATCTGACCAGATCTCTGTACCATTTTCTCACCTGAAAGCTATTCCCCACTCTGCTCATGGCCACCTGTTCTCATTGCTCATGTGTTTTGTCAGATGTCAGTTCCTCAGAAAGGGCCTCTGCCTGAAGAAGCCCATCTTCGGTAGCATTGCCTATTTCACTTGACTCTCTGAACTTACCTTGTTTACTCTCTCCTTTACCTGCTTACTGTGTTATACCTCATTGCGGTATAAATTTCAGAAGGGCAGTCTCCTCATCCCTGCTGTGTGCTGCTGTATCTTCGGTACCTACAACATTGCTTAGCATAGGGTAAGTCCTAAAAACATATTTCTGAACAAATACATAAATATTTAAGTGTCTGTAATGCTAAAACCATTGAAATTAAACTACTTAAACCTATTAGCTATTTGTCCTTCATTCTTATAAATAGGCTTTTCTAGTTTGTGACAAGAATTTAATAATTAATATTGTGACGTACAGATAAGTGTCAAAGATAGAGTGTTATTACAGGGAATATAAAGGTAAGTACGAATGGATGAATAGAAACATTTTTAAAGTAATTCTGGTGATCCAAAAATTGAATTAGGCAGACTTAGTTAATGTGAAAATCTCACAGACATTGTGGTAAGAACATCTCTGAGTGGCAGTCCTTGAATTCAAACCATCTCGCACAGTACCTGAAAAATAGTAAAAGATTCATAAATGTTTAACAAATATAAGAAATAACCTACCGATAGCTCCTAAGTGTTCACTCCAAGGAAAATACAAAGAGATGGCTAGTCTTACACCTTCGAACACTAAAACAAATTTAGTTTGTTAACTGGAAGAAGAGCTCATGATAGTAAGAGGTAAGGTTTCCCCCAGGAAACAGAAACAATATTAGAAATAACAATTACAGCTCTGCCTCAGGATAGTTACCACCTTCTTAACATTCTTGCTTGTTTTGTTTTTTATTTTGTTTCTGTGGCAGCTCTGATTCAATCGATGACTCCTACTTCCCAAGAAGCCACATGTTTCTGCACAAGGCATTCACTCCACACTCAGTAGGGATGAGAGCCAAGCAAATATAATGAAACCCCCTTTTCTCCATCAAAAATAAGAATGAAATTCCATCCGCAGCAAGAGTTAATTAGCAGACCTTCAGCCATTTTGGCGAGGAGAGCATGCCCTCTACTGTGTAGTGACGGCTGGTTTCACACCTTCACACTCCATCCCAGCTTCACAGTAGTTACACCACATAAGGTGCTCTCATCATTTTTACAAAAAAGTCTAGAAGTTTCCAAGTTCTACAGTCTCTGGGGGTACTCTTTAGGTGCTGTGCCTTCCATGTTCATCTCTCCTGTTCCCCACTATCCAACAGGCAGTTTGCTGCCTCTGAGGCAAGGACAATATTTACTGAGTACAGCTGAGCTGTTGGTGTAGTTAGTTTTAGAACTTGATAGAGTTTTGGATTATGCTCTTGTGAACGTGCAAATGTATTACTCTGACCTCTTCAGTAATGGAAAACCAATGCCACTATTAACATTTCCTAAGTTTAGGAGAAAACTGATTTATTGATCCCCTCTTTTTCCTGTGGAAGTGAGACACAACTTGCAAAGGGTAAAATTCATCTTTTTAATGTACTAGTCCATGACTTTTGACAAATACATGCAGTTGTATAACTACCACCTCAACCAAGATTTAGAACCTTTCTATTGCCCCCCCAAATTCCCTTGTGGCCCTTTGTAGTTAACCCTCTCCACCCCTACCTATTAGATCGAATCTTTGTATGTGAATGTGTTCATCATACCTCACTTTTTTACCCTAATAATAGGAAGACTTTATTAGAAACCACGGATCAAAATGAAATTTCATCTGCAGGAAGTGAGAAAAGGCAATTTAATAATGATACCCTTACATTTGCTTCTATCGTATCTCATTTTTAATTATGTTATCCTTATTATGTTACCAATATGTAGAACTCTTAGTTAATAAAAAAGGACGATGGTATATGTTATGGTCGATAAGCAAAAAAATCATTTTGGTGCCCAGGGTGAGCAAATGTCATTTCCAGAACAGTATGTAAATTATTAATTAGCTTATATTGACTTCTGAAGTGACTGATAGTAATTAACACACCATTCTTCTAATCAGAGATGTGACAATGGTCTCAGTTTGAATCCTGGCTAATTGATATTAGCTGATCATTCTAGGTAACAGAATTACGAGACTTAATGAGAATAATTATATGTAACATTTAAGTTCTAGAAATTATTAAATATAACATGTATATTATCTTATTTAATCCTAACAAAGAGCCCAGGAGAATGTTCCTATTGTCATCCCTATGCCACAAAAAGAGAAACTGAGTCTTAGAGAGACCAAAAAGCACATTCAAGGTTGAACAGGGATATAAGTGATGAAGCTGAGATTTGAACCTACTTAAACCCTAAAACTTGGGCGCTTTACCATATTGCGCTCAAGCAATTAATCACACAATTATGGGAGGTCAGGTAAATTATTCTAAAGAGTGAAATCTGGGCTGAAATCTGAAAGCATGTGTTAAACAGGGAAGGAAGAGAGGGCACTGAGTAAGCAAGGGCTTTTCCAGAACAGGCCTGGGGCCCTTGTAGGTGGAGGAACTGACATGCCAGTGCCTGAAGCTCAGAGCCCAGGGAACAGCAGTGAGAGAAGAGAGTGAGAGAGAAGCCTACACACTGGGGCCCTAGAGCCCTCTGAATGACTTTCATATCTCTCCCAAGGGCATCTGGAAGCTCCTGTATAGCTTTAAACTGCCTAGTGACACAATCGAATGTTGGCTTTCCAAAGGTCACTCTGCCTGCAGGGAGTAAGGCTTATTCACCAGGGTAAGAGACACAGAAGAAGGCCACTGCCAGTCCAGTTGAGGACTAGTGGCTGTATTAACCACCATATTTTCACTTTCTATATTCTGAGGCTTTGACCTCAGGGCCTGGCTGACCCTGGAGGCATATTCTGGGAAGGTTAACTAATTCCTAAAGATTGTAGCCAGCTTGCCTGCACACCTGCCTTTCATATGCAAACCAGCTAACTCAGAGCCCTTGCCCCTAACTGCCTCCTTTACCTAGCTCCTACTTTCTGGGCTACTTTCCACCTGCTCAATCACCCTAGAGGCACGTACCAGATAACTAGGCACAGCCCCAGAGCCCACTAAAATTATTCAAACAGCCAATTCCAAATTGGGTGTTCCTGTCTTCCCTTTTCCTTCCCATAGAAACCACGATAAAAGCCTTTGCCTATGTGATCTCTCTCCCTCTGCCTCCTGATCCACCCTGGTGCTTCCCCACGTGACCCCCATGGAGTGGCGTGCCACCCGATCTTGGGGTCCCCGAGCATAACAAACTCTCTTTAATGGCAGTCATCTCCTGGCCAGTTGGCCTCGCCCTACCTGGATGATAGTAAAACCTGTATTTAAAAGAGTGGCACACTGGAGAAGAGCGGGTGCAACTGAGAGATATTAGAGATTAAGAAAATGCTGGGTGATTGAATATGGGGGAGTGGGGGAGTGTAGGTGTAAAGCTGGATATGTAGATCTCTAGCCTGCAGGCAAAGAAAAATAATAGCAAACACCTATACGACACTTGTCATGTTGTCCTGTTTCAGGCCCTGTTCTAAGCACTTGACATATATGTATACACACACACACATATATGCGGTCTGTCCAGAAGATGTCCGGCCACGTAATATGAAAAATAGAGACCTTTACTGAAGAAGATACAAGATACAGGAAACATTGTACATAGGACAATGACACCTCAGTCCCCTTCAAAGTCGGCACCTTGGGACCTCACGTAGTTCTCCCAGTCACCATCAGCTGTCTTATATTTTCCTGAATCTCATCAATAGTCTGAAATCTCTTCCTTTTCAAAGGGGATTTTAGTGATTTAGTGATTTTAGCGAAGTCTCAGGGCTGTAAGGGGGCTGAGTCACCTGGGTGATTTGATGTTTTGCCAAAAAACTCAGCACAAGACATTATTCATGAGCAGGCGTGTTGGCATGATGAAGCTGCCAATCACCAACTGGCCATAGCTGTGGCCTTCTGAATCATCTGACTAATTTCCACAGAGGAATGTTCAAGCTTAACACAAAATTTGATGCATATTTGTTGCTCTACTCGTTCAGTCACTTTGAATGTGACAGCCACACAGTACACATGCTCACTCAATTGTATTTACAGCCCCCACTGACTAGTACAGTGAAGTCGTCATTGTTCACACATGCACATTCCAGACCACTCTCCTTGGCTGCCAGGTTACATAGATGTTGTGCAAACCATTCTTGTTATTTTAACCATGGCCTGACTTTTTCCAGACAGACACTGTATATATACATATATATATACAAGCCTTACACACACATACTCTGAATGAATTTATATATAAATCCAGTTTATTATTCCCATTTACTCAGGCTGAAATGGAGACATAGAGAAATTGAATAATCTGTGGCAGGGACTACTATCCATCTCTTCTCTTTTGCTTCCCGGGAAGGCACTTGGGCTACATTTCTCCCAGAGTTCCTGTGTGGCCAAGTGACTGGGTTCTGGCTGCTAGAACATGGAAGGAAGTGAAGTGCAGCACTTCTGGGCCTAGCTTAGAAAATCCTCCCACGTCCCACCAATTCTGTGTGTTCCTTTCCCCTATAGTTTAATGAATGAACCTGTGAAAAATGGTGGAGCCATAAAATTGATGGAGCTTGGGTTCCTAAATCAAGGAATAGCAGACTCTTTTGGTAAAATACCAAATAATAAAATAACAAATAAAACAGTCTTTGAGGACCATGAGGCTCAGCTGAGGATATTACGTCACTATGTGTATAACCATTTGAAATGTGGCCATTTAAAAATGTAACCCCCCTTGGCTCATTGGTCATACAAGGAACATGTAGCAGGTCAAATTCATCCTGCAGCCTTGGCTTACTGAGCCCCGCCCTAAACCATCACTTACAGGGAAGTCACCTGCTAATCTGGAAAACTTTCCCTGAGAGAGTAATAGACTGTTTGGGCATCAAAACACTGGAATTTGGGGGCCATTTTTCACCAACAGTTAGTCTCCCATAACCTACCCAAAGCCCCATCACTAGGAAGTCCCAAAGGGCAGATTTGGACCTATGTAGTCTGGTTGTCAAGGTTCTGCTCACTGACAATGCATAATGCTGACTTGGAGAAAGAGGACAAGAATGATTATCGACATTCTCCAAGGGGCGGGAAGGGCCTGAGGGGCTCACATGCTCGTATTGCCATCCTAAATCCGAAGTCAGAAGGGGATGCACAAAGGCAAGCAGTAAAAATTCTACTGTAAATAAATGTCTTGAAAACCCACTGGATACCCGATTTTGATAAAAGAGATCGCATTTAATAACATCAAGATTAGTGGCCTGTTATTGTTCCTACAAGGAGTAGAACTGTTGTTTTGCATTTTATAATTACCCTCAAATGCCACTTCTTCCAACTCCAATTCTATCTGCCATCTTCTTGGGAGTGCCCCCAAATCCAGAATCCACAAAAATCTGGAAGCATACTGCTCTTCTGTTGGAGGGAGGGGATTAGAGACATGTATAAGGTCTGGCTCTGTGGTCATCCCATATTTTCCAAGGTCTACATCCCTTAGAGATGTGTGATGCCTTATTTAAAATGACTAAGGAAACAAAGTGGTTGTTTCTGGAACTTTACAGAAAGTAAAAATCAAGGGAGGGAGGTCTCCTGACTTTGTTCACCTCCCAACTGTTGGCTGGTATATAGTGTACCTAAAAAACAGGCAGGTCTTCCTGGTATAAATTTGGGAAGAAGTAAATTGACCTTCAAAAAATTACCTCCCCTGCTCATTCTTGCCCTCTTTCCCCACCAGGCAGGATTTGTTTATACTGGTGTTTATAGTTACTGGTTGGCCTCAAAATAGATATTTTAATTCTGAGGACTCGCTCATGGATAAAGAATGTGAAAAGAAGGTTTCTGTGGTGATGTCTGCATTTTAAAAATAAGGGTGCAGTTAATTAATCTCTACCATCCATCTCAGGAAAAAGAAGATGATTAATATGACAACAGAGGTTGTTAGCAGAGAAAATAGTTTATAATTATTCATTCTGGAATTTTCTTTAGACTTCATTTTTGTTTTTAGTTTAAAAGGTAGAAGAGAGCAGTTATTTTTATTTATCCTGAATCCAATGTTACAAAGACAAACAAATCAAGGTCTGTATTTACATACTTTTCCTCATTTGTGAACACTCCATTATCAGTTGTGCTTTGGTTCTATCACGCCAAATTCTAGAAATTCAACGCACGGTGTAAGTTGTCTTGCACAATGCAACCAGAACTCATTGTTGGTTGGTTAATTTTCAGAAGCCAAAGGGTCATAAAAACTTGATACATCTACCTTTAAATATTTTCTTATAACTTAAAAATTTGAAACGCCCACACATTCATCATTGTTTAGTGTAGTGTGCCCCGTCTTTTCTCTGAGCATGAATTTGCCATTGGAGATGTAGCCAGGTAGCTTAAACAAAATTTAAGTATAATGTACTGCCTATATTTAAATTTCATTTTCTTTCAAGAGAAATGAGAATTTAAAGACATTAAAAAATCAATTGGAGGGCAGAATCACTTTTTATTTTATTGTTTGAATCTTTTATAGTTGAATCACCCACACACAATTCAATGGCCATTTTTAATGACTCCTTTATTAAGTCTTTCTAAAGCATTTAACTTGGTTGTCATAGATATAAGCGCTCTCTCTTTTTGCATTCCTACTTCATAGGTTTACAGGAGATTTGAATTATGTAGCTTAGACATAAAACTTGCACGAACTAATTTGGGATTAAATTCAACTGCATGTAAATTAACTGGTGACAGCAAAAATGCACGGATGTATGGAGAGTGGCTTTGGGCCTTCGGCTTGGCTCGTGAAGAGAGGGGAAAATGCAGTCACTCCTATGAATCTGTTAGGTAGAGGGCAATTTGAAGATCTTTGAACGTTATGTCAAGTGATGTTTACATGTTCATATGTTTTACAAATCTTCTGTTACTACAATGTAATAAAGATGGTAATAGTAAGACTGCATGGACTCCAGTAGTATAACAGAAACTGTAGTGATCTTTGTATGACTTACTTGGATTTGAACTTGATAACCTTAGTAATAATGGCAACACAGTAGTAGAAAAAGCAGTTATTGGCATCATTACTTTTAAGTTGACTTAAATAGCAGTCATCTTCTTAACACACTATGGATATATTTATGTGTCGACTACTCTATGCAAAATAAACTTCCAGAAACTGTCAAATGTTTGATTTTAAGCTATTGAAGATGAGCCTTTTAGGGTAAATAAATTTTTATCTGATGAATTTCTATCATCTTTATCTACTTCTTCCAGCTTCAAAAGGACCAGTTGTTCTCATCTGGGGCAGCTATGAGTCCCCCAAGGCCGCCCAGGGCATTCTGGGAATTTATAAGGCTCTTCGATTGGTGCCGTGATTGCAGGATGCCACTGGCGTTTACAGGACAGGGTTCTGGGACACTGGACTCCCAGCAACATGCAGGACGGGTTCCTAAGGACCCTTCAGACAGGACACTGATGAAAGTGAAAAATCAGTCTAGATTTAAATGAACCTAGAACCGAACTCTGTTATAAAGACAAAACTTTTGATGAAAGGAATAGATTTTTAATGTCATTTCTGCTCTAATAAGACATGTGTGCCCCTAAAATTCCCTGTGCTATCAAAACTGTACAATAAAAACCACAGGGCCCATGAGAAAAACAGGGCTGGGATACAATACTCAACACAGTGACACATAAGGAAAAAGATAGCATCCCTGTGATAGTAGTAGCACAGTGTTAAATGGCTAAAAAATTCACAAGTACTACAATACATGCAGCACTTAACATGAAAAAGACCTCAGGTTTGCTAGCGGAAGTGGGCGACAGCCACACTTAGTGAGTGGTTGTGTAGTGGCAGCAGGAGTGTTCTCTAAAATGGGACAGAAAGTCGCAACACCACACACCACATGGGTGGGTGTGGCTTCTAGCGCAGGTGCTGAAGTTCTGGGAGCTGGTAGGTATAGTGTGCACATGTGTGTATTCTTGCATTGTTGGTTCAGCTGGGTGCACTTTCCTGGGTTCACATAGTGTTTCTCATCGAAAAGCTGTTTCAATTGTTCCCTCATATATCAATTGCATTGGAACAAATTTTTGAAACAGGTGTTATAGTAGCATGGGCTGTAGGCTGAATATTCTAGGAAGGCAATGACCATGTAAACTTTTTTTTTTAATTCGTATTTTGCTTTGTTTTGAACTTTCCAAGATTTGTTCACCATTTCAGAAAATTAAGTCCTTGAGGCAATTCCACTTGTGGTACACGAGTTTCCAACACCAGGGGCTGGTGTGAGCTGGCATTTGGAGCTGCTGTATTCACGGCGATGTATGTAGAGGTGTGAGCACCTAATACGTCTTTAGATCCTGTCGTAGTCCTTAACTATAGTAGTAAAAAGACATTGCTGAATAAATAAATACAACTTTATCATAAATTATTTTCCAACCATTTCTCCCTTATATACAATTAAGATATCATATTTAAACTTTTAAAATGATGTATGTGGAGCAATGGTATTATACAAAAGGGGCACTATAAAATATGTGGTAGGAAAGGACAGTGGTACTGGGTTTGATAAGATTGTAAACCACCGACATGGAGTGATATAGAGCAATTAGAAAAAAAAAGAAAGGGAATGTGGGCATATTTTTGTCCACTAATACATGTAATGATTAAATGAGATATGCAGGTGTATGGTCATATTTAAAAAAATTATAGGGGGCATGATTAAGATCATGATTATGATGATTGATAAAGTATTAAAAGGACCACTGGCTTGGTGGCTCCCTTTGGATACCCCACAGGTCCCTCAAACTCAGGAGTTCAGTCACAACGTTCTCACCACTCCCCCAAATTTGCCCCTCTTCCGGGGGATTAACCTGTAGTAAAGAACATCCTCTTTAACCCAGTAGTCACCAGCTAGAAATGGGGCATTATCTCTTCTTTCTTCCAAAAGCCAATATCTAATAAACCACCATTCCCATAAATTCTGCCTCCACGATGTGCTGGAAGTCTGTATGACTTCTCCACCTCAACCACTGGCTGCCCCATCAATTCAGGCTACCATCACCTCCCGCCCTGATTATGGAAGGAGCCTCTGCTGAGCTCAGTCTCCCCTCGCATCCCATCAGACCTGGTCTCTACGGCCTCATCTGATGGGAGCCACATACACAAGTGTCGACTTCCTGTATCAATATTTAGAAAATGTAGCATAGGAAATCAATTTTAACAACACTTTATTTAACCTACTATGTCCCAACTGTAATCATTTCAACATGTCATCAATGTGAAAAATTATTAATGAGATATTTGGCATCCTCCTTATGCTATGTTTTCAGAACCTGGCATACACGTTGTGCTTACAGTACATGTCAATCTGAGGTAGTAAGATTTCAAGTACAATGCTGCTTTGTGATACAAAATGTGTAATTTCTGGTAAACTAGATCAGGCGATGTGACTGGACTTGAGTTCAGCTGGAAAATATATTGTGTGCATCCCCTTCACAAACTCTCCCATAAGAATAAGCATGGTAAGCCGCAATGCCCCAAGACACCCACTGCAAGTAAAGAATTAACTTCTCTCCGTGTATGAGGATGGTACTACTTGTGCACTCTCCTTAGATGATTTGAGAAAATAGTTAAATCATTTTCTGATGAGCTTAATTTTTCCCAGAAAAGGCTGCAGAGTCTAATTATTCACATAAGGGGCAGTTACTTTATTTAATTTCTTTGTCTAGTTTGCTTCCGTTGAATATCACTTGATTTACAATCCCACTGATTCCAAGAGGATGATAGGGAGTCATAGACTGTGCTTTTTGGGGAACAGTGTCCTTGGTGATGGTGAGTTTCTCCAAAGGGTGGAAAAATCACAGTATGTTTGTGAATTTTTTGTGGCTACTCAGACCAATGGGAAATGTTTGAAAGAGAAGCCTTCCCCCGTGTTCCTCACTTAACGGGAAGGAACACTCTCCATTTCTTCCCTCTCTTCATCCTCTTCATTACTGTGGGAGAAGCAACTGCAGAGCTGTGCTATGACTTCGACCCTAGGCTGACTCTTTTCTTTTGCTTTCCTTTTGTTTGCTTTTTCGTGGTCACCAGAAATGCAAGGTGGGGCTTCCAGGGGCCCCAGGGCAGACAGCTGTCTCCCACAGATCTCTGTTTCCTGTGCCTAAGCGTAGGCTGTCAGGCCCTCCTGGGAGCCCAGTCAGGGCTCTTTTCCCATAGACCTGCGGGAGCATGTGCCTTTACACTACGGCAGGAAGTGGAGACCTCGCATCCGTCCGAGGCTGTGATGCATTCTTCATCCTACCTTGTAACACAGATTTCCAGCAGGAGGAGGAGGAGGAGTTGCCTGTCACGGGCTTGACTACCTCTTCATACATTGATGCCTTGGCTGTTTTCCCTTGGGTGAGTTCCAAGGTCCAAAACTCAACAGAAAGAGGAACAATCACAGGACTGCATCACCAAAATCCTAATGGGATGTTTAATGGTAAGCACTGAACTCAAGTTCTATCATGGCAGACGTTTTCTTATTGGTGTTCACTCCTACATACTCAGTACCCGGGAAGGGTGCCTGGCACATGAGAGGAGGTACGTGGTACAGCTGATGACAAAGGTAAGTGTAATCTCATGAGCTGGGTTGTCCTATTCAGAAATCACTAAGCCACATAGAGCTACTAAGGTTTAAATTAACTATAATTAAATAAAATTGAAAATCCTGTCTCTCAATTACACTTGCTACATTTCAGGTGCTCAGTAGCTGCAGGTAACTAGAGGTGATTGTAAAATGCAGATACAGAACATTTTTATCATTGCAGAAAGTTCTACTGGAGAGTGTGCTCTAGAACCCCACTGCCTGCTCTATTCTACTCACCATCCGTGTAAACATAAGCACATTATTCCTCTCAGTTTTGTGACTATGAAATGAGTGAATAGATTAATGCACTCCAAACAGTACTAGCACCTAGTTCTTCATCACTATCTAAAAATGCTTTCATATTGGGACGCTGTCCCAATACAAGGAAATAGGCCCCAGGCAACGACAACATCTAAAGCCATCACCTACCCTTATATCTTGACAAAGAGTATGGCTACAATTGAGGGTTGCTAACTTACAACCAGACCTGGAACTCAATGCAGATTCTCGCTAAGGGCAGAGATGCTCAGGACTAATGATTCACAGGGTCTCTGCCCCTCTTAGAGCTGGGACTTGGCTGCAAAAGGGCCAAACCTGTGAGGGTTAAGGTTTCCATGGGATTTGGTAGATAGGCCGAGTGTGCCGCACTGCCCATACCTCAGCAGCCATCACAGTTTTTGAGGTAATCCCACACTTTTTCCCTCTTGGAGAAGTCCTGTTACACCTTTTTACTTTTTTCTCTCTTCACTTTCCACAAAACTGCTTAAACTTTTCCCTTTGCTTCGGGAATATGGCTAGATCACTGATACCATTTTATGACTCTTTGGGCATTTTTTTAATAGAAAGTTTTTTTGTTTTAGAATATTTTATCCAATAACATGATTTTTAATGAATTAATAAAATGTATCATTATTAATCATTCTATTTTTTTTTTTTTGCTGAGAATAACTTTTATTCCCATCCAACCATAATTGTTCAACTTGAATTTCAAGACGATCACAAAGCTTGAAATGTGCTTGAAGCATAAAACATGCCAGGGACCTTAGCTGCATTGAAATACATTTTAGATATTTAGTAAACAGAGAGGACATCTGATGGTTTGGTTCATTTTGATGACCAACATATATTTGTGAATGTGATCCCAGTTATTGCTAAGTAATGGGTATGTACTTAGAAAATGACCCATAGAGAGTTCTAGAAAATTGAAGATTGATATCTTCTGCTTGTTATTCCTTGGCACTTTTTAATGCCAAATAAAGTATCTTCTGACGTTTTCCCTGTTCTTCAGTACAGCGACTGAATGGCCAAACCTGGTTTATCGCTGAATCCAGAGGGGAAGCAGGGGTTTCCCTGCACTTGGGAATCAACAGGAACATTTTCATGCTCTTCAGGATGCCAAACAACCTGTGACAAAGTAGATGCAAACATTTTGAATGACATATTCTACATGAATAATAGCCTTGTTATCAGGGCAGAAATGGGCTTTCTGTCACCTCGAGAGCATTCAACCCCAGCACTGTCACCGTAAATCAGCAGGAGCGTGATGCTGGTCTACATGAGGGAGCAGCATAAATCATCAGAAATGGTTCTTTAAGCAAATCTGGGCAGGGAGTGGGGCAATCTTGTTTCTCCTTGAAAACTTCACCTAACTTCTCTGGACCACAGGCTTTGGCAAAGAGCTTTGTACATGACTGGATAATTTAAGAATCGCTAATTGTTTAATAATAATAAAGCTGCTAGGATGCCACTAAGTAAACACTACAGTTTTAGGGTTCCATAAATAGAGTGGGCTTTTCCCCTCATAAAATGATGCTTTTAAGGTTTTGATTTGTAGAGTTTATCTTGGAAACCTTATAAAAATCAAGTTTTCAAAAGTCTCACAAATTTATATATAGTTAGGGCTCAGCAGACATGAGATGTGCTGTCGTTGGAAATATGTCTTCTTGGTTAAGTCCCAAGTTCCCCGTCCTCCCTGAGGAAGTCCCCAGATCCCCTTCTACCCTTCTTTATGCCCTGTGCTTTTGTCCAATTCAGCATTTGCTGCTATGATGAAACGACAAGAACTCACAAACTAATCTCGAACTTGGGTTTTTCTTGAGACTGAACTACTGCAGCTGAACTGCTTAAGGATCTGATTTCGTTACTGTATACCCCCTCATCCAGTTTTCCTCTCCATGGTTTGTTACATGCAGTCAACCATAGTCTGAAAATATTAAATGGTAAATTCTAGAAATAAACAATTCATAATTTTCAAATTGTGTGCCGTTCTGAGTGGCATGATGAAATCCCACTCTGTCCCACCTGGGACATGAATCATCCCTTTGTCCAGACTCTCCATGCTGTAGACACTACCCGCCCTTGAGTCACTTGATCTTGGGTCATATGATCTTGGAACATATTCCCTATGGATAAGGGTGGAGTCTTCTCTACCTGCATCTACTACACATCTACTTTCTTTGTTGGTTGATAACACCACTCTCTTTCCACTGTACAAATAAAAACTTCGGACATCTTTACCTCCTCCATCTCTCTCCTCTCTGACACCAAATCTGTCTCTAGTTATTATCAATTCCTCTTCATGAAGCAAAACTACTGCTTCTTTGTGACCTCATTGTCTGTTTGGGTCATCAATCCCCTCATTTCCATGGAAATGCTATAGCTTCACAATTCTCCCAACTAGTCTCCCCACCTGCCTTGTTTTTCCCCTCAATCCATCATCTTCATTGCTATCACAGTGATTGTTTTCTAAATAACAATGACAACATCAATTCCACTTTCCTGTTTCCATCCTTTCTTGCCTCCCCATTGCTTATGGAGCCAGATATGAGCTCCTTAGCCTAGATTAGGAGATTGGATTCTGAAATGCCTTTCTAGCTCTAATCGTGTACCACCCTGCCACATATCCAGGGAACCCGGTATGCCTTGCTTTTTACCCACTTACTGCTTTGCCTATCCAGGATTATCTAACATGCCCTTTATATTTTATTACGCTCCTGACCCTATTAGAATATAAGATTCACTCAGGCAAGGACTTTATCTGTTTTGTGCAACGTTGCCAACCTAACAGATGGAACAGCGTTCCAACGTAGGTGATGAAAACTTATCTGTCGAATGCATGTCAATAGATTGTTTCAAAGACCTTTCCTAAGGCCACCTCTGTAATGAAGCCTGCACATCCTTCCTCCCAATCTCAGCAGAGATATTGGCCCCTCCTTTGTGATTACAGAGCATATCCAATATACCATGATTTTAGCACTACTATCGCTTTGTCCACATTTACTCACATAACGCGTCTCTTACTCACTTGAGCTCCTCGATGGCGGGAATACTATCATCCATCCTAGATGCCTTTCATAGTACCCAGCTCAGAGCACGCACTCAAAAGCTGTTTTAAACTGTTTTATGAAAGAGTGGATTCATGAGATAAATTAGAGAGGAGGAAGTAAAAAGTGATTTGATTTGGCCTGGAATCTCATACACACACACACACACACACACACCCCGAGGAGGAGTAATACGTACACATTACTCCATGGAACTGAATGTTTCAAGGGTCCTTCTCCAGGAGAGCCAGATATCAGGCTGGCTTACTATGTTGACCTTTAATTCACCTTCGTGAAACGTACTTTAAAAAGACAGCCTGGCTCATAAACCAAAAACAGTTAAATTGTAAATCCACCAAGTGGAGGTTTTTATAATGGCAATACTAATAGATTTTGACCTTTAATAAACTTCTCCTTTCATTATTAAAACAGTTCTACTCTTTTGTTAATAAAAGAAGTGCGATATGTGGATATTTTATGATATACTTATTTCAGTTGGTTTTTGCCTTCAGTCACCCAGACAAAAATTAAGAAGAGGTTCCCCCAGTGGAATGTCGGATGCATGTGCACACTGAGAGGGAGGCAGAGGGGAAAAGGATCATTTGCTTTATTCATGACTCTTGCACAGTGGATTCTGCCAGTGCCCACGACTAGGTTCCAATGACTCCATTCCTGGAGCTCACGCCGTGGTGACCACTGTCTGCGCTAACTGGAGACATGGAAGCCAATGCAGTCTTCTCACTTGTGAAAAGCGTTCCTATCAGTGTACCTGGGGATGGGCAGAGCCCGGCAATGAAAAAACACAGATGGTCTGTTGGTAACTTCAAATTCCTTTATAAAAAATCGGGAAATTAAAATGTAAAACAACACATAAAGACTAGACACCTCGAGCATGTAATTGTATATTTATTTCTCTTTTTAAAGAACACTCCTTAATGTAATTCAATATACAAACTTGGTTTCACAGAATTATAACCCACTATATAGCACAAAGATAACCCAGATTGTGTGTGTGTGCGTGCACACACGTGTGCGTGCGCATGTTGCTGTACCCTCCCTTCCTTCCATTCTTCTGGACCTGCAAAGGTTCTGCCCACCTTCAACACCACCAAAGCCCATTGCGAATGCTCTATACAAAGACATCGTGCTCCCACAAGTTCTTTCCCCCGGAGAGCTTCTTCCTCCCGTTCCCCCTGAGATAGCAGGAAGTGTCACACTCTTCCCCTCTTCCAAAGGGTAAAGTGGCTTCTCCTAAAGCTGATGCCAACCCTGTCACCGTGTGGACTGACTGACGGGAAGGGCTGTGAGCAGCCAGGTCCCCACACCTCTTCCCTGCTTCCACACCCACCCTTCAGAGTCCAAGTGCGACCCCTCTGAAGTAGCCTTAGTTCCAGTCACCATCTCGTGCAGCAAGAACCAAGGAGATTTCTAAGCCCAGATCTTCTCCACGGGCAGCGCACAGCACTGCCTGCCAAGCCACCGGGCCGGCCGATAACCAAGCTCTACACAGTCCCAAGTGCTTTGTCACTTTAATTTTTAAAGACACCCTAGCATAGGTCTGTGGCAACCTAGTGTCCAACTGAGTTACATAAAATTGTACCAGTGATGCACTTGTACATATTTACACGGGCGGAATGTTTTCCCATATGTTTAGATGAGTATATAGATCCACATGTTCACATAAGACCAAATACTTTTAATATTATTTATAACTGATTTATAAAGCTTTGAAAAAACTCACAATAGCACATTGTTTACTTTAATGCTTTACGGTACTATCAGTTTAAAAATCACAATCAGCACTTAAGTTATAGTCAATCCAGCAAACAAGAGTCAAAAAATTTACAAGAGTTAAGAACTGACTGATACATCCTTTGTCTTTTTTTTAACTAATGCATAAGTGCAGAATAAGATACTCTAGTTTAAATAACTTGTTTACAATATACATTTTTGTTCTAGTTACGCAACAGTAAATCCCATGCTTCACATAGAAAAGCAATCCACGACATTAAGAAAAAATGTACAATTTATGAAACAAAGTAAATAAATATTAGTATTACAGAATCAGAGCTGTACATAAAAGCTGTTCAGTTTTAATCATATAAAAATATGTTTTAGTGCAACCTCACATATATATTGATGCTGTTTTGCTTTACATCATTTAGATCCAAGTGTCCAAAAAAGGAAAGAAATTACATTTATTACAAAGCAGATACACAAATTCTAAAATATGTACAAATTACTGCTAAAAAATGCTTATAAGAATATAAGCAAAGTAAAGAAAAGGCACAAACATCTGTACAATTTTAAAAGTACCAGACCCAATAGGTTAATTTCAAATTTTGTTTTGGTCAGGCTCATGATGACTTGTTAATTTTCCTAATTCTTTTGCTATAACAAAAGTATATATAATAGCAAACTACTGTAACTTAGGACAGGCATGCTATCAACTCGATTACCTCTATTTCTAGAAAAACAAAACAAAATAAGAAAAGGTGGAAATGAAAGTCCCCATGCATCTTAGATCAATGTAGCTGACTCTTTTCTGATGAAGGTTCTTTGCCTTCCTCTGTGCTTGAAGGTGATTCTTTGCTGCCGTGAAAGCCCGACAGTTTGTCATCCGCACAACCTTTGCTATAAAACGTGGCGTGAGCTAATGCGGTCTGTGATGTACCAAAACTGTCCTTGCCACCGTCATGCAAGTCCGCGTGGGGAGCTGAGGTACAGGGCTGGCCCGGCTCAGGCCCACTAAAGTGTCTAATGCTGACATGTGCGCTTTCCAAGGGTTTCTGCTGCGGCTCCGGCGCCCGTGCTGGCTGGTCTGCCCCAAGCAGAGCGGCCTCTTCTGTGGCAATCCGGAGAGAGGCAATGGCTTTTGTACAAGTCTGTATGTTTTCCTCCTGTTCCCTCTCTGTTGCATTTAGGCTGTCTTCTGAAGTGCTCTGTTTCGTCAGTAGCCGAGGAGAGGAGGGCATGCTGGGTGGACCAGATGACTGCAAAAGGTGAGGAGATGGCTTCTCGTGCTGCGTAGAAATAACATAGGGATCCCTAGCGAAGAATTCCCCGGAAGCTCCTTTCTTCTCCTCGGAGCCCTCCATTGGCAGAGGCAATGCGGGTGGAGGATGTAAACCAGAGAGGGCCGGCGGCATGGAGTGGACCATTTGGATCCCACCAACTGGCACCATGGGGATAGGAGCTCGTACTTGCTGCTGAGAGTGGAGTGGAAGATGACTGAAGACATAGTCATGAGGTCCCTCAGGGAAAAGGCTGGAGCCTGGATGTTCATGAGCACCTTCTTGGTCTCCGTAGAGACTGAAGTAGGGAACCTGAGGTAATCCTCTTCTTAAATTCTGCATTGGGAAACCAAGAACACAGAGTTAGGACCCTCCACCCGTCATGCTTAGGCCAACCTACTTCATTCATTCACTCATCTATTCAAAGTACTTAACAACTAATCAATCCTGTCCTGGCTGGTGCGCCTCCGTGGATTGCGTGCTGGCCTGTGAACCAAAAGGTCGCCAGTTTGAGTCCCACTCAGGGCACATGCCTGGGTTGCGGGCCAGGTCCCCAGTAGGGGGCACACGAGAGGCAACCACACATGGATGTTTCTGTCTCTTTCTCCCTCCCTTCCTCTCTCTCTAAAAATAAATTAAAAAAATCTTAAAACTAATCCTTTTACTGGTTTTTCATTTTCAAGAGATTTCTCAGTTGTCTTTTAGAATCCTTGAATGAAGCTGCCCTTTAAAAAGTTACTTTTATTTTTAAACAGCAATGTGATAAACACATGCATATGATTTTTACTGGTACAGAGACACATTTTAGCTCTGCTTTTTTTCATAAGGAAGAATGAAAAGAAAATCATGGATAATTACTAGAAAAAGTTTACTGAGCAAAAAGAAACACTAATAACAGATTATTAATTCAAAAGAAAGTAAAAAGATTACCACTTGTTTATATACTGGGACGAATTTTATTATTTTTCTTAAGTGTTCATAAGTATAATCAAAGTAACAATCCTGAAAATTCGCATTTTAAATTTTTTCTGCAGAGCAGATGACATGGTTGATACACAAACTGGTCCCTCCAACATGTAAGTTATTGATCTAATGTAATAAATTCCCACCCAAAGGACATCCAGGCAGACAACCAGAGTCTTCAACAAATCACAGATCAAGTCAGGTTTTTTGCAGAGGAAACTATCAGTCCATCAGATGTGCAGTTAATATTAAATATTTCAACTAGTTACAACTCTTACTCAACCATATAGCTGGGAAGCAAAGATGACTGCCTATTATTTCCATTTGCCTATCTTCTCAGAAATTAATGAATTCAAGATACTTAAAATTTTGGGTCAGAGATCCAGATTTCATGGTCTCAGCCAGAAAATGGAAAATGTATTTCCTACAAATATTTCTGTAGCAAAACACAATGTAGATTGTGAGATGATCTGATTTCACTGACTGAGATTTGTTCTTTTAATGGAGTGTCATCCTAAAGGAACTCAGTTTATTCCTGTTTTTTGAGAATTTAAATTCAAGTAGGTGTAAACATGTCAAGTATGGTAGTAATCTAGGAAATAGACAAGAAAATGTTCTAATTCATTTCATGAACGTTTCAGTTCCAAAACTCAAGGTATGCATTATACCATTAATGATTCATCCAGTTCTATTTAGATTGTGAGGCTGGCTGAGGAACGATAAATTATGCATCAGCCCTGCTATTCTGTGCCATGCTTGGCCTCACCCTGCTCCGGGCTCCAACTTACTCAAGCTAGAAATAAATGATTTGTCCTGGAACTGTGGGAGAAATCACGTAATCACCAACCCTATAATCACAACGGCCTCGTAAGCTAGGTCAGGAAAGAATTTTATGGTATAAGAAAAAAAAATCATTATGTGCTACCAAAAAATCCTTCCTGTATTGGCTCAGGTTTAGAAAAAGGTATGTTTCCTTCATTGCACGTCAGTTAAGGTCTAAGAACTGTAATGCCTACAGTAATCTTTGGAAATAATCAAATGAATCTTCTTTTCATCACAATGGTTACAGATTCAAAGTTTAAAATAGAACGTAGTTTGGTTATTTTTCTATTTTGCTTTTGGTCGCTATTCCCTGATGGCCACTGCGTACCCCTCATCAGAGAGACAGAGAAAGAGATGTCCCATTATGTGAGGTCTCTCACTCCACACTCTCAAAGGGAGTGAGGGGCTGTCTTCTACAACTAAGATTTCTTCATTATGTTCAAATTCCCACAAGACTGTATTTGTGTTAAAAACAAAAGTGTCACATTCAGACCTTTACTGATCAGAAACCCAACGATTAACACCACAGAACTAAGTGTACAAGTGCAACTCTGGCCAGGGAGCGACTTCCCACACGCATCCCCTCTCCTCCTATGCCCCCTCCTTCACCCTCCAAAGGACTCTCAGTGAGGGTTTTCTAGTTTGGTGTTTACTCCATTTGCAACCTATTCTGTTTTGTGACTTGGGCCTTGTTGTTGTGATGTGGTGAACAAATTCCTATCTTGATGTTGAACTACAAATAAGGGATTCATGCATGGGCTGTTAAGTGCATGTATATTTGCGTGTGCGTGCGTATCAGACACATTATCCCACTCGTCTTCTCAGCAGTGTCAGCAGGTCCTCTGGAAGCGAACGCTGAGAAGGAGGAAGGAGCGTGACCAGAGGTTCACTGGTCGGTGCGTGTGTGTGGACGTGGGGGTAGAAACAGATAAGCTAATGCCTGTGAAGGTGATAGGAAAAGAAGCAGGTGCTCAGCTCAGCTGTGACCAATCCGAGCTCAGTCATTGGCTGGGGCTGCAGCAGGGAGCATGGCCTTGGATGAGAAACTGAGGTGTATCCTGCAGGAGCTGACAGCTGACTGCATTCCTTTTAGCTGTTCTTTCCGGGACAGAAATCTGTTTGGCCCACCTCCCTAGCTACCACAGAGTGGTTCAGTGACTTGCCCAAGATCACACAGCGATCAGGGGACAGGGCTGAATGGGGACTCTTTCACTGGATACAATGTTCATCTATGCTATGTACCAAGGACCAAGACACTCTTCTGTCTCCTTGCTATTTATCTACCGAATCTTTAAAAATGGAAAAGAAATGGAGTTTTTTTATTTAGAAAAGACGAGGACAGAAACCATACAATTTTCACCCTTATTCTTCAGCCATATATAGTAAACTCTCAAAAAAATATTTACTGAATGAAAAAGACTATTGCTTTTTTATTCTATCTATCTATCACCTATCTACCTAGCTAGGATCCAACCAGCCTAAAACTGACACTAAGTGGGGGCATCCACGCAGAAACAGCAGGGTGGCAGGACCCAGTGACCGCACGTCTTCTCCTCCAAACGTGCTCCCCGGGGCCTGCCACTCAGACTGAACGGGACAAGGAGAGTCTCGTGCTGAGCTGCAGGGTCCTTTCACACACGGCCACTGTCTTGTGGTCAACGCGAAGCAACAAGGCAAGGTACTGCTAACAGCATTTCCATCAAAAAGGGCTATTTTAGGGTAGTTCCAATGTAATATTTTCAAATATTATTCAGCGAGGGTGAAGCACTCATCAAATAAAACATTCAGGAGAAATACCTCTCATGGCATCGCCAGTTCTACTTTGCTGTGGCAACAGGAATCTAATGCACACCTCACAGAAAGATGCAAGTCCTCCTATGCCCCTCAAACACAGCATGGCAATGCACAGAAGTGTTTGGGACCAACTGCCCTGCTTCAGGGAGGATTCCCAGATCTATTCTCTTGTATCATGCAGACAAAGCAGCCGGTGATACATTCTCTAAAAATAATTAAACTGGGTAATAGACCAAAGACTCAGCACTTGGGCTCCATAAATATCTAGGTGAATTGGCCATGTATCTGAAAATTAGATGAACTCCCTTAGCCCACTCCTTCAATTCCATTGCCTGAGTTGATTGTGAGTGCTAGTTTTTGAAAAACTAACATAATGTGTTGGTGCTAAAGGCTTATTTTCTCTGATTGCAATTGACTGAATACGCTCTAGCATCTCACTAATACCCCGGCCTTAGCCCACCTGCCCACTACCAGAACAGGAGAGCCCATCTCACGCACTCTGCCGGCATCACTGGGTCTCCGCCAGAGAAAGCATTTTCCACCCTAGCTGCAGTACCCAGGCATCTGAGGGATTCACCACCCTTTATTTACGCTGCAATGGCATTACATTCAGATCACTCCTTTCTGTTTAAGGCCGCCAAGACACAAAAACCTGTGGAAATGTACGTCCTTTTTCTTAGCTAGCCAGTTTATTAGCTTAGCAAATAAATTATATTTCTGCAGTAGTTACACCATGAAAACTAAGTTGGTGGTAGGCCTGTGAAAAGAGGGTGCTGGGGGCAGGGGACTGGAATGCTACAGGGGTTATCCTTAAATTCAAAAATGACAACCTAAGATTATGATTCAGGCTGGTGAGAGGTGATAAAAGGGAGGAGCCTGGCCACCAGGGCAGCAAGAACACAGAGCTGGGAGCCCTCTGTGCTTCCTTTGGCTGTGAAGGGCGGGGCCATGCTTTTCTATGGGCTTGCATTAAAGCTTCTGCCTAAACTGAACTCATGATTGTTGCTGTTTTTATCTTAACTTATACTGAGAGTATAATGTAGCCATCTCCTCTGATACTTTCTCCTTTCATTCTTCTAACTTCCCACTCTCTTTGGGACACCATCTTGCTCTGCAAGTGCCCTCGGCAGGAGGTGGCAGTAATGGCAAGAAAAGCATATACGTTCAGGCCTTTGAGTTACAAACATACTGAGGGGGTCATTCTCTCTTCTCCCATTCCTAGCTAATTTCATCTGTCCACTCACTGTGAGCAAGGTAATGAGTTTATTTATTAAGAAAAAACTTATTAAAAGTCAAGGCTAATACTGAATCAGAACACTTACCTGGCAGAGAGTTTATAACTATGACAACTGTATCCCCAAGACTGTCTGTCTCAGCAGCATGACATTCCGAAGACCTTATCTTCTCTACTCCTGCCGAAGGCTCAGCTCGTGTTTATAATTAGTTAACCTTAGAAAGCACTCCGAAAGGCCTCACCTGTTACCAGCTGGAATGCACTGCCGCTCTGATGCAACACTACACTTGGGGTGATGCCACTGCCGTGCTACTGACAATAGCTCTGATAAAAATGTCTTCCTGCTATTTACAGTAACCGAGGTCACGCCTCCCCACGAAAGACTCATGTTAGAAATTCCCACACCAGTGTGTTATAAAGAGGTTCCCATGCGCTAAGTCTTACGTCTTAAAAACAGAAAGTTACTTATACTCACAGGCGGCCCCAATACAATTGGCTCTGCTTGCAAATACTGCCCCATGGTCAATGGCGGGTTGTGGTATGAAGCCCTTCTGGGAGATGGTGCTCTTATGGAGGTCATGAATCTTCTCTCTCTCCTGGGAGAGAGGTCTCTTCTTGCTGCGATATCTTTCCCAGGTGACAACGGCCTCCTTGGGGACAGATGCCGTCTTGGTGAAACATCTCTTTGTGACATCTCTCTTCTCAATGCAGCTTCCTTTCTTGGTGAAAGATGTCTCATGGGTGATAGATCTCTCCTGGGTGACAAATGTCTTCTGGGTGACAAATCTCCTTTGGGTATCAGATACCTCTTTGGCGAATTATCGCGACAGGGTGAAGAGTCATAGCCGGGCGAGGAATGGCGGCTTGAGGGAGAGAAGTCCCTTGGAGAGGAGCTGGGCTCTGAAGACAGCATGCACTCTTCATCCATACACCCGGGGATGTCTAACCGGTCTTTGTCTGGTTCCGAGTCTGTACTTTTGCTCTGGAATAACCTCTGGTATTCTGTCATCTGGGTGTCTTCGCATGAGTCACTTGGTGTCATAAGCTGAGTAACCTGAATACTTGGCAAAGTAACCAAATAGCTGATCAATGAAGAATGTCCCAGGGAACTATCTGAAGGAGCCCCATGGGGCACGGCGCCAACATTCACGGGCAAGGAGGAGAATCGAGGAGGTTGAGGACTGGTGCTTCTTGATCTGGTTTTTGGTGTCAAATCTCCCTGGTCATCAAAGTCATCATCATCTTCATCATCATCATCATTGTCATCAGCATCCTCACCATCCGATTCTTCGGCATCTGAGAACTGATGATCAGTTGAAATGCTGGACATGCTATGCTTCTCAGCCGTTTTGTGCAAATCTTCCATAGTTTCTGAAACAATTGAACAAAGATAGAGGAGATCAAGATCCAAATATCAAGGTCAGGAGCTAATTTAGGCCCTGTCTCCTTCCAAAAGCTTTCCTCAACCCTGCAGCCCCTGAAGACCATCCCATCTCTGAACTCCTGCAGCACTCACTGGGCACCAACCTCTGTGAGGCAGCACTGGTTCTTGTCTTTTATGTTCCGATCTGGTTTCATCCCCACCTTCTAATGATACAAATTTCGGAGCAGGACCTTGGATCTCAGACATGGCACCGCTCAAAGAAAACCCTCAACAAATGGGCATATAATGTTGTTAGTGATAATGTCAGAAGCAAAAAAAAGCAGGAACTTGTCTCTATAGGTATCGGCTTATGTATAAATGCTATATCTCAGGGGGTTTGGCTGACTCTCAGGTTTTCTATTCAGGTTAATGATGATTTTCTTTTCTACTAGATTTCCTCTTAATAGGAAAATTAAGACATTAGAATGCTTTCCAAATCTCCCAGAAAGTTTTGTAAAGTTTAAATCACTATCACAATAAAAGTGCAATTAGATTTCCTTTATGGTTTTAGATAGAAATATTTTCATAGTAAGACCTTTCCCCTCCCTAGGTCTGAACTGAAATGCATTTATTTTTTCTCAGTAGGTTTTCAAACAATTCAAAATGTCAGATTTCTTTTTCATATTTAGTATTTAATACAATGAAATGTAACTCATTTAAAAAATATCTAAACTTATTTTTATATTTTGGCCACAACGCTGCATCATGCAGAGTGAAGCGGTCAGTAAACTAAATGATAAATACCTGCTTCCTCAGTTTCTGTATCATCCACTGAAGTCATTGAGACTCCCAACTCCAGGCATTTTTTCATGTGTGCTTTGGATTTCATATGCTTCGTTAGGTTTCCTAGGAAGCACAGAGAGAGAGAGAGAGAGAGAGAGAAATTACTCTGTTACCCAAATGTGATGAGTGCTCCAGAATTCACTGTGAAATGAACTCACTTGGGATAACAGAGATTGTTTCTATTCACTACCCCCTGCCTCAAACTGGACAGACCCAATCTGGTTTCTGAAGATATCAACAAAACGAGGGCTTTGGCCCAGTCTCAGGTTTTCTTCCTTCTGGAGGGCTTGTACAAGTCCAGAGTCAGGTGTTTCCAAGAGCAGGCTCCAAGCATGACTGGGAATCCCAAGCTCTCTTAGCTAAGAAAGGATCTAATATCTTTGACCCAAATGGGCCAGCCTTCTAATACTCCATAGACTGGGTTGCACGTTGCAGAGAAACTTCAGAATGAAATATTATCAACACCCTCCCCTTCTCCAGACCCCAGCCCTTCTGGAAATGATCAGATATAGATTAGACTCACAGTATCCTACCATGTCAGAAGGAAAACAATATCCAAACTGATGTTAGGGGCAACCCTGTGAATTCAAAGAACCTACAAACATTTACTATGCGTACGGAGTGTTACTCTCAGCATCGAGCCCCTACCTGCCAGACACATGGGAGCCAGCTTGGGGACAGCAGCTTCCTCTGGCACAGCAATGCCCCCTTTGTGTTTACCTGGAACTCCCATCATTCTAAGAAAAAAGGTTTTTACATCAAATACGGATGATGATGATATATGTACAACTGTGTATACACATATGTGTGTGTATGTTTCTATAGATTTATATCCTTGCTCTATGTCATGTGAGAAATTATGAAAATATTGATCGAATCACTTTTGATTTAGGGTCTATGAAAAAAATATACTATTCCATGTCATATAGACAGCTTCTCAAAAGAGATCCAGGAACTAATTCAGTTGTAAGGGCCATAATATTATCCATGCCCTTTGATGCCGCTTTAGCAGTCCACCAGCAAGTGCCTGATTTTTACGAACAGGCTCACTGAATCTAGGGTGGGAACCCTCAGCCAGCTGAAATAGGTTGTTCCCCTTGTAGTGGTGTTCAGTTTACTGTTAATGTAACATGTGAGTCACAGTTCTAAACGGGGACACTATTCTTTATTATTTTATTTATATTACTTCATTTTTTTAAAAAAAGCTCAAACATTTTTGTAGATAAATTGAGAACTCTAAAATCTGTAAATTAATTAAATCTATCTATAAATTAATAGAAATCATCTGCCTCTGCAAGGGAGCAAGGAGTTGCGTCTGTGGGTGGGTGTGGATGTTAGGTGTGTCAAGATAATTTATTTAGATCTTATAAATTTAGATCTTAGTATGATTTAGATCTTAGACCTATAGACTTAGATCTTAGTATGTGTTTCTTCTGTATTTTTCTGTCCACCAGTTTCAAGCAGGTGGTCAGGCTTTGAGCTCTCATCTTTAGGGAAGGTTTGTAAGTCGGAAATGTGGCTCTGAAACAACCCCACCCTGGCTTTGGTTTATGGAATTCTTGAACTTCTAAAGGGCTTCCAGCAAGGGGAGGGGAGCGGAAGGTGGTGG
>PVJI01014419.1:8084-44346 GCA_004026765.1 Micronycteris hirsuta
GAAAAGGAGACAGTTACCTACAAAGGAATTCCCATAAGACTGTCAGCGGATTTCTCTAAGGAGACCTTCCAAGCAAGAAGGGGCTGGAGAGAAATATTTCAAATCATGAAAAGCAAGGACCTACAACCAAGAATAATCTATCCAGCAAAACTGTCATTTAGAATGGAAGGGCAGATAAAGTGCTTCTCAGATAAGATCAGGTTCAAGGAGTACATCATCACGCAGCCTTTGCTATATGAAATGTTAAGGGGTTTTATATAAGGACTCAGGAGTGAAGGCATCGAGGCCAGATCAGCTACTGGGGAACTCAGATCAGCCATAGCCAAGAGGCTTGTGAGGTAAGCAAGCAAAATACAACCAGAGAAACAAATTATAACCAGAGACATTGAAATTTAGAACAATCTGTCAGTAACCAGAGGGGAGGGGGAAGGGGATAATGGGGACAAGGGTATTCAGGAACTGCTATAAAGGACACATGGACAAAACCAAGGGGGAGGGTGGAAGCAAGGGAGAGAGGTGGGTTTGCCTGGGGGTGAGGGGGTAAGGGGGTTAATGCAGACAACTGTAAGTGAACAACAATAAAATAATAAAAAAAGAAAAGTTCTATAGAGACCAGTGTAACGAATTTTCCCAGCTTTCAAGTTTGCTGTCAACCTTTGGTTGAAGAGTTAAGCTAGCTACCAGAAAAAAAAAAGAGTAAATTTTAAGGAAAAAAAAGTAGGATTGAGATAAAACAAAACTTTCATCTCCATTTCCATTAAAAAATATGTTTTATATTTTACCCTATAAATATATTAGCCCTGTAATTAATCCAGAAGATTACACACATTTTAATATAATGTTGCTGGGAAAGTTTTCCTGTTACCATTCTGTGTATGAGTTTAGAATGCCATTCATACTCAGTAGAGATTACACCTTACTTTGCCTCCAAACCAGGCAAGACGCATTTACCTGTGGGATGAGTGATATAAATGGATATTCTATTTCAAAATCTTCAGAATTTTCATTCTTATGTGTTATCTAATATAAAC
Organism: Micronycteris hirsuta; assembly: GCA_004026765.1. NCBI lineage: Eukaryota > Metazoa > Chordata > Mammalia > Chiroptera > Phyllostomidae > Micronycteris > Micronycteris hirsuta. Next base: position 9,116 of record PVJI01014419.1, read on the forward strand.
ACCAAGATGTCTTCAAAGTTTTTCCTGAATTAAAATATTTAGCAATATGCATTGAGATGATAAATTTTAGCCACTGAATATGATATCTTCCTTATCAACAATCATAAACTTTATAAATCTTTAGCAATGCCCTTAACTCTAAAGCGATTTAACTGAAATCTTGATGAATACTAAGTGACAGAAAAAATTGTCCCTAATGGGAAATCAAGACTATTAGATATGAAATAAAATCACGCAGACATATCTTGGTAAAAAGCAATTTTTAGCAACAATTTTTCATATAGATATAAGAATGCTCTTTCTAAAGCAGGACTCGGTGCCTGAGTATAGAAAATTGGATCTGATGTTGTGAGAACTGTAAGAATTGTAGGTAGTTAGTTTCTGTAAACTGAAGTTACTCTCAAGTGTGGGGTTTCTTGTAGCATCTGTACTACAATTACTCAGATTGCTGCCATGTATAAAGCAGTGCATGAATCCATAAAACTGACTTCCTGTGCTCTTGAAAGTGAACTATAGCAAAAGCAAATTGGTTTCGAGAGCAAAGCAAAGAAAGAAATCTCTCTGGGCCCCAGTTTCATCTCTTACAAATGGCACTCATTTGATTTTAGTGATAATAAACAACAGACATAACTTAAAGAGCAGTTCAGTTCTGACTTGGAAGAATGCAACTTCAAGAAATATAACTAATTTTTAAACACTATTTAAAAAATACCATAGAGTCTCAATAATTTATTGTTATTTTTTTTTGATTTGTTTCAGAAACGGATCATGTATTCTGGAACTACTTGAATGGAAATGGAAATAGGCCTTAGGTTTTTTATGTGACCTAATACAAAATAGGTGACTAGCTTAGCATTTACATACCCAAGTTGCTATGAAGTTATAAATAAAAGACATTTAAACAATCTCTCCCAGAGTCATGGCAAAGTGTATCTTCACTTCAAAAATATACAGCTCCTTGAAAAGCTCTAAGTACCCTACGTATGAGAGAGCAAACATGCAGTTGGGGGGAAGCTCATATACTGAATATTAAGCACTACTTGTCAGGTTTCATTGATTCGAATACAATTACTTTTTGGAATTCATGACTATGTTGCTAAAATTATTTTTCAGGGTATTTTTTCATTAGTTGCATATACAAAAGTACAGTGTTCAGAATGACTAGAGAATAAATGCAAATAGCTTCTCAAGATCCTGATATCACCTCTGGTGTTTTAAATGTGTGGGAAGGACCAGTGGATGAGACGTAGACCTTACCTATCACGAGGATGTTTTTCCCATGTATTAGGTGAGAGGTTATTGCTTTCAGTGTGTATCTCTCTATCCCATTTCCTAATAATATTTGTTTTTTGGTCTAGGTTTGCCTATAATTATTTATACTACACAAAAGTAGGCTATCACTGGAAGTCAGTAGACTATAGGACATTTTAGCAACAGCAGTGTATTAACATGTATGAACTTAAAATGAATTTAAAAATTACATTTCTCCCTCTATAGTCTAGGCCTGTAGGCAGTGAAAAATTTAAAGGGTAGATCATTACAATTTTATTATTATTAATATTATTATTATTTTAAATAACATTTTGATAATATATAGATATATTTTCTCTATAAATTATGTATATCCTCCAAATATTAATTTAATTCATGTGGATGTTTATTATTTTTTGTGTTTCTACATGATGACTCTTCTATTTTTTCAAAAAAAATTTGTTATTCAATTACAGGTATCCCCATTTTCCCCCCTTTACTCTTCCCTGCCCTACCCACCCCACACCTTCCATTCTCAATCTTGCCCCTCCCCTGTTGTTTTGTCTGTGGGTCCTTTATACATGTTCCCTATCATTTTTATTGATCTTTTTCCTTCCTTGGTCCTGTATCTTTATACCCATAAGCTGTGATATCAAAAATGGGAAGCAGGACCAATTCTTCGAAAGATACAATTTGTCAAAATCTGCATAAGGAAATAGACAATGTGATGAGGCCTATAAAACGGCCAAAAAAACCAAGCAAACGGAATTATCTCCTGGAGGGCAAACTCCTTTTGGAGTTTGGGACTAGAAGAACTAAAATTCTCTTTGTTCACAGACGGCGTGATTGTCTAAGTGAAAACCATGGAAAGACTGACAAAACAACAACAACAATTCCTGGCACTAATAAACAATTATAGCAAGGTTTCAGGACACAAAGTGAATGTGTAAAAGCCAAAGGCGTTTTTACATGCTGATAATAAACAAGTGGAATTGAAATTAAAAAACACAATATCATTCCAACAGGTACCTGAAAAGATACTCAGCATCACTAATCGTCATGGAAACGTGAATAAAAATCACCATGGAGAGCACCATACATCTGTTAGAATGGCTGTCCTCATGAAGACAAGAGCTAAGCAGTGCTGGCAAGTGTGTGAAGTAAAGAGAATCCTTGCGCACTGTTGATGGGAATGTAAGTCAGCGTAGCCACTATGAAAAACAAAACGGAAATTTCTCAAACAGAAATAGAACTACCCTATGATCTAGTAAATCCCAAGTCTGGGAACATATCCAAAGGAAATAAAAATATGATACTGAAGAAAAATACGTACTTCTGTTAATTGCAGCATTATTCACAATAGTCAAATAGACAACCTAAATGTCTGTTATCGGTTATATATAAAATGGAATATCATTCGACCACAAGAAAGAAGAAAATCCTGCCATCTTTTTACAACAACATGGTGGACCTTGAGAACATTATGCTAAATGAAGTGAGTTAGACTGAGGAAAACAGATACTGCACTATGTCACTTACATGTGAATCTAAAAACCAAAACTTGTGGACAGTAGAATGGTGCTTTCCACAGACTGGGAGGCAGGGAAAAGGGGGAGATTTTACTCAAAGAGTACAAGCATCCACTTAGAAGATGACTAAGTTTTGGGGACTTATGGCAGAGTATCGTGATTATAGTTAATAACACTGTTATATACTTGAATGTTCAAAGCATAATTTTAAATGTTTCTTACCAATGTGGTATTTTGGAAATGTTAGCTAATGCTATGGTAGTAATCATTTTGTAATATATAAATATATCCAACTGACATTAAATACATTAAACTTTTATAATGTTATGTGTTAATTATATTTTAATAAAGAAAAAACCCCATAGTACCATTTACATTAGTATACCCCAAAATAAAACATTTAAGTATAAAATGAAATATGTAGAAGGTATATATGTAAAAACCACAATATTTAGATGAATAATATGAAAGAATTAAATAAATGGAGATGTTTTCCATGTTCATGGATAGAAAAACAATATTGTCAACATGTTAATTTTTCCCAGTTTAGTCTATAGATTCAATGCAACCCCAATAAAAATCTCAACAAGTTATTTTATGGATGTCGACAAGCTGCTTTTAAAGTTGATATGAAGAGAGAAACGATCCAAAATAACCAACACAATATTGAGAAGGAAGAACAAATTTTGAAGAATGAAACTATTCAACTTCAAAACGATACAAAGGTAGAGTACTCAAGATGGTGTGGAACGGGCAAAAGAACAGACAAAAAGATTAATGGATCAGATTAGAGAGCCCAGAAATGACCCACATAAGTATAGTCCATTGATCTTTGATAAAGGAGCAAAGGCAATATAATGAAGGGAAGATAATCTTTTCAATAAATGATGCCGAAGCAACTAGACATCTATGTGCAAAAAATGAAACTACACGCAGATCATCCACTCCTCACCAAAAAAAAAAAAAAGATCATAGATCTAAATGTAAATGAAAAACTATAAAATCCTAAGGATGATTGTTAAACTCTATATAATGACTTTGTTATTATTCAGATTACAAAACAAAACAGAAAACATTTAGTGAATGGCTTACAGGATGTTTATTAAAATCAAAAGTTCAACTTCTCAGCATTGTCACAGATCAAACTCAGAAACTGTCAACTGAAAAGTGGCCTCTGCTAGATGATATTGGCAAATTATCATGGCAAGTGTATTTAGAAAACTGCAGTAAATGACTTAGTTATCTAGTTTGGATTCTATTTGAGAACTAATTAAAATGATGTACAAAATTAGAGCAAAAAGTAGATATCATTTAAAATTTTGATTATTTATTTTACAACTCCTTGGGTAGTCATTTGAATTATGTAAAACGAAAACTTCAGTATTCTTTAAGACATTTTTTTCTAGTTTTGTTCATTTCTCTATGAGGCACTATTATTTTTTTTAAGATGTATGTAACTGGAAGGTTATAGATATTATTATGAATAGAAATGGCCATAATAATTAGCTTTAATTGCTTACCCTGTGGGACAGACTCATGTTGAATCTTACTACATAGTGTTTTCCCTTTAGCATTGGGTAGGCAATTCCATACATGATGTCAGATCACTGATTTCATAATAACTGAATTATGGAGAAAATTGTTGTGTGTATTCCATATGTTGTGCTGTTGGTAGTTCACTATATCATAACACCCGATGAGGCAGAGTTCAGGAAGAGGCCTACCTGCTTCAAATCTCTCACTTTTTCATTTACTTCAGTGACTTATTTTGAGATTCCAAGTCACATGTCAGAGTGCATCTTGCGTCATTCTTATTCTGATAAGGAAGTATTTGACATTTCGAAAAATGACTTTCATGTAATCACCATCAGAATATATAAGGACTTTTTAATGGAAAAAACACAAATGCCTTTTTATTCAATCTGTTGGGTTATTTTTCCTAATAAGCCATTAAATGAGCTGCAAAATTTCAGCAGATAAAGTTTAACTTGGTTTGCTCAGTGCATTTGTCTTCAGATATGCTTGAAATCGCATGAACATGGCAATCGGGCGCTCAAAGCTATTGCCTGCTATTTGACATATGAATAAAGTAGATATTACATTATGCATATGAAAGAGGATTTCAAGGGTAAATTGAATTTTATTTTTCTTAGGAGTTAGTGCTTTAAAGACCTATAATGTTGGGGATGGAACACAGTCTTGCAACATAAATTGAAATATGAAAAGTGATCAAAAGCAAAAAAGTCTAGTAAGGAAAAAGGTGGACAGTTGGAATGAAAAGGCAATGAAGACATCTCTCTGCACGTGACCTTGTTTCCTCTGCAGCACGTGCGGGAATGAATTGACAGGATTAATTGTTTATTGCCGCACTGGCCTTCTGTTGTTTCTCTAACACACCAGTTCAATTCGCGTGTTTTCCTCCTCCTGAAACACTGGCTCATGTATACATGGCTTGCACCATCACTTTCATCAGGATCCTACTCAAGTACCATTTCATTCATAAAGTCCTCTTTACTAACTCTGTGAAAAGAGAGGTCCCAACGACATGGCCTTCTTTATTCCCACATTTTCTTTATTTTCCTTCCCAGCAGTTAGCACTCTGGGACCAATTCATGTTCTTGTTTTTATGTAAGACAAGTATAGCTCTCCCACCAAAGGTCATCTTCATGAATGTGGGGACTTTATACTTTTATTCACCGCTGTTGCTCCGTCTTCTATAACAAAACCTGGCACTCAGTACCCTGGGAACCCTTTTTTGTGGGTGGATGAGTCAGGCCTGTTGGAGTGCACTAAGGATGGAGTGGGTAGGTCAAGATAGGAAACAGAGTTCGTAGACTGTGTCCACAACTAGGGAGGCCATGCTCTGAGGCTTGCAATTTCAACTTACCTAACTTCAGTAACTTTGCCCAACTGTTTTATAGTGAAGATTTCATCCAAAAGGTCTGCAGGTATTAGCAGGTGTGAAATTTTGAAGGGAATGTGAGTGAAGAAGCTGACAAAATTTCCCAGTTGAAGATTTCTCCCATCTCCTGCCATATCCCTCTGAAAACCATTTGTGAGGAGAGATGTTTAAGTCACTTAAAATTGAGTTTATTATGTGCCAGTTCCTTATGGATTTGGTGATGTGAAGATAAAGTATTTAGTATCTGATGATTTCTCTCAGGTTGAGGAAAAAGAAGATGCTATAAAATAATATTAGGAAATTGAACATCAAGTTCACTAGATAAATATTGTATAATTCCTGCAAATCTTGAGTGCACATTCGAAGCTTTTCGTTATGAAGAGAGAAAGCCTGAGCCTAGTTGGCTGATTTTTCTCTGGCGCGTTTCAGGAGCACTGGCATGATGGGGAGAGCTGGGTGGGTTTATCTAGGGGTTGGGGCACTTTTAACTGGGCCACTTTTACCGTGGGCAGAGGAAAATGTAATAAAGTTGAAGTTCTTTGCACACAAGTGGTTATATAATAGCCCACGGTATCTGAAATGGAAAAGGAGGGAAGTGAAAATGGAGAAGGCTAATATGTAGTGAAGACGTTAATTTGAATCTGCCTCTAAAACCCATACTATTTGACCATAAATTGTGGTCTCAAAAGTATATCTACTGGTGATTATTATTTTAACCCTTGACAAAATAATTAAAAATATGTTTATAAATATGAGAAAAATATTTAAAGCATCACTTGCTAAGTTTGTTATATATTTTATTTTCATTCCTAAGGTCTGGATATGCAAGTTAAGTCAGATTCTCAATCATTAATGAGCTCATAGTCTAATGAGAAGGACAGACATGTAAAGGATTTAAAATATTAAGCACCCTATAAAAATATGATAGAATGCAGAGAAAGAAAATTGGCCATAATACCCTCTCTAGTCATTAGCCAGCATAATATATATGTAGTTCTGTTAAAGGGATGTGTGGTGTTAGTAAGGGTATGCACTTAAACAGCTTGCAAATATTTATGACTCATTTATTTGATTCAGGAGAGATTAGGAGCCATTTAAAAGCACTGACATTTAAACCTGAAAAGCCCTGTAATAAACCTGAATGTCTGCTTAGCCTGCCCTTCGGGTATTTTATGGATGTGGAAATTTCTGACTTCCAGAAAGTATGAAAGACTTTTATAGTTTGCAAATATTTACCGGTCTTTCTTTTTTGTGCCTGTACTCAAATCTAAAGGAAATAGTACAGAGGTGATGGCTGGAATATTTTGCTGACTTCAGACATCATATTTCATCAAGCATTGGAGTATACCTTGTGTTCACATGCCATTAGTGCAGATATCAGTGCTGGGGATTACATGAAACAGTGTATAAAATGGTGTTTGCATAGAAAGGAAAAGCAGTACTTACAGGTCAGCTCTGTTGCTACATATTGTTGATGTAAGTACTGTTTTTTAGGTTTCATGTTCTTTCTCAAATGTGTTTCTTCCTTTTTTTATTCCCTCTATACTCTCCTAGAGTGATTTTACCCATTTTTATAAGTTTCATTACTGCCTATCTGCTAACAGTTCTCAAATGTAAGTCTATAAAGCCTCAAAACAAAGCTAAATCTCAGAAGGAAAGTCTAGGCTTGATATACGGTATATACACACAGAGAGAGTTGGGGCTTGTTACCAAGTAGACGGTGCTTAGAAAGTGATTATCTTAGCTTGGGCTGCTATAAGAAAATACCATCGACTAGGTGACTTAAACAGCAGACATTTATTTCTCACAATTTTTGAGGCTGGAAAGTGCAAGCTCAAGGTGCCAGCATGGTTGAGTTCTGATGAATGCTTTCCTGACTTGCAGACAGGTGCCTTCTTGCTGTGTCATGATGTGGCAAAAAAGAAGTTCTGGTGTTTCTTCCTTTTCTTATAAGGGTTATAATCCCATCATAGGGGCGCCATCTTCATGACCTTGTATAAACCTAATTACCTCCCAAAGTCCCTAGCTCCTAGTACCATCACATTGGGGGGAAAGGGCTTCAACATATGAATTTCTAGGGGACACAAACATTCAGTCCTTAGCAGTGATTAAAGATAAGTTGAACTTGAACTTTTGTCATTGGGCCATGTAAGTAGAAATATCTAGTAACCACATATTTAATCACACTACAAAAAATTCAGTGCAAACTCCGGATGTCCCATTGCTTCCTATTTGAACAAATGACTCCATTGTGTACCTAGGCACTCATCCTGGAAACTGGAGGTTACTTTTCAATCCTCTGTCTCTGTAAGCTAACACAGAGTCTTAGACAATTGGTCATAAACTCATCTACCCAAAATATACCTAGAACTCACCTACTTTTTCTGTCTTTGTCACTACAACCTTAATCCCATTTGCACTGCCTCTCTCTTCCAGTAACCAGTCTCAGAAAGACTGCACCCTTCAAAAGGTTATGGAGCGTATTTCTGCTGTCTTTGACCAGTTAGCAACATTTTATGGGTAAACTTTCTCACCCGCTCCCTATGACTCTATTCCAATCTATTCTATATAAAAGGGTAGAGAAAAGTTCTAGAATAAACACTTTCATGTGTTAAATTTGCTCCTTCCCTGCTCCACTTAAGTCATTCTTTTTTTTTAAATTATGACACCTGAATGTTTTATTTTTTTTTAATTTTTTATTTATTTTTAGAGAGAGGGGAAGGGAGGGAGAAAGAGAGGGAGAGAAACAGCAATGTATGGTTGCCTCTCACATGGCCCTCATGGGGACCTGGCCCGCAACCCAGGCATGTACCCTGACTGGGAATCGAACCGGGACCTCTTGGTTCCCAGCCCACGCTCAATCCACTGAGCTACACCAGCCAGGGCCATTTAAATCATTCTTGATGTTTTAATCAGAATATGATGAATGTTGGGTCTCATTATTAGTTGATAGTTAACTACGATTTGAAGTGAGTAAAAGGGTTCGTTTATTTTTCGCTGGCCTCCTGACTCAGATTGGTAGGATGGCCAGTATTCTGTTCTACTTTCCCTTTGTAAGCTCTTTAATACCTGGACAGGATTGTTCCTCAAAAGCAGTTGGAGGCTCAGTGTGCTAACGGCTAGAGGCTTCATCTGTTGGTAGTAAAGCTGGGTGCCTAGAGTTGGCTTCTTCTACAGTGTTTTCTGAAAATGGCCGCTTCTCCAGGTGTGGCTCCAAGGGGACTGTCACAGCCTATCAAGATCACATCCTGTGACTCAGCCTCTTTCTCCTCACTTAGGTAATACAGCTATCTCACCTTAAGTAAGGTCAAAACAGTTAATAGCCTTGGTGTCAGGGCTATTTGGTCTTATTTGTAAAATATGCAAAACCCTTTATTGGAAAATCTTTTCCTGTTTTATAGTACATCATGCTCTTCAAATACCTTTTCAAATTGTCTCAAGACCATAAAATCCTGACCTTTCTTACTTGTCTTTTAAGAAATTGAGTATTTTTGGACCTGTGTTCTGGAGTCACGGCCTGTACATTACATAATCTTCTATTAAAAAAGTTACAACTAGAGAAAGGCAGAGACAGTTTATATTGCAGTCAGAGTAACAACACCCAGTCCCATTAATGGTTAGTTAGAACATATCTGGTAATATCATTATGCACTAAAAAAATGAGTAGCCCAGAGAGAATTGAAGGTTTTAAGAAACTATCAATAGAAATGTGGGAAAATTCCTTATTGGAGAAATGTGTCAACAACCTTGATCATCGTTTAGATTTATGTTGATTTGTAGTCTTTGGAATTTAAGTCTTTATTGAATTTTCAAAATATCAGTAGCTTATCTTTGCTTAATCAAGTTGTCTATATCACTACTCCTTGGGGATTCAAAGTCTTCTACCTTACACATACACAAACATATGTATCTCAGGATAATTATTAGTCTTTTTTTAAATAACTGTTCCAGGGATATGAAAAATCTAACGAGTAATTTTGCATGTTTCTATTTTAATAGTAATAATGGTAATACTAGTTAGAGAAACTCTAGAATATGCCAGAAATGTTACATGTATTATTTCTAAATCTTATTACAACCCTGCACGCTAGGTGTGTGGGTGATATAATATTTTGAGGTACCATCATATTTTTCTCCCTGTATTTCCCCTTAACACTTCCACCCACCACACCTTTCATATAAGTAAAAGGTCAGACTTCTGTTTATTGTTTTGAAAGAATTTTGGGACAACGCAGAACACTGAAGGGCCCCTGCGAATATTCCTAAATCCTCAAAATGTGAGAAGATCGGGGCATAGACAAAACATCTTGACCATAAATACAAAAGGGGGAAATATTTCTCTAAAACTATAAAGCGTTTTTCCAGCCTAGTGTGAAAGGAGGTGGTGAGAAGGGAGTGTTGGGGTTTCAGAGTACAAGAAACATATCCTTAGTTGCCAGAAGAGCAGCCAGAGCATCAGCAGCATTTCCACAGGAGAAATGGCTGCAAGATCCACTTGGGCAAGAGGGATCACTGGCAACCTCAAAGGAGATCCCAGTGCCTGAGAGAGAGCTTGGACTCAATAGAGATCTTCCAGGTCCTCCAAGCTCATGTTCATGAGGAGAAAGGTTGAACATGTCAGCATAAATTACTCTAGGATCATATGACATCTGGCTTGGAACTGCGTAGGATTTTAAAATAAGGACACAGACTCTGAGAAAGGGATAGAAATACCCTCTCCCTAAAAGGCATTGAATAAAATGGGACTGGGCCAGTTCAGTATGGTAACTCTTTCTTGACTTTGCTTCTTGCAATAATTAAGGAAAGTTATTAAAAATATGGGAGGTGTTTAGAGATTATATTTAATAGAATGAAATTAACAGTAGTAATTTAAAGACCTACTCACTTCATTCTCCTATAACAATACCCTCTGGCTAGCATGTATTGTTTTTTTAGGTATTATGTATATATTGTCTGAACCCTGATCTGATCAAATTCTTAACTAATCTAAAGCATGCTGGAGTTAGACATTGTAAAGAAAGGTAATTTTTCAGGATTCCTTTCTGTCATGAATTTAGTGAATAAAGTTTGTTTTTCATTTTAAGAAATGCAATTGCAGCAGCTGACAATCATTATAATGCATCTTAAAGCAGGAGTTGCCTATAAATTTCCACCCTAATGTATTTCTGTTGTTATATTTTTGCTTACAAAGATTTTTCTGTCACTTTATTGTATTGAAATCAAATGATGTTATTTACCTTTTAGTGATGCAGTAAAAAAATGCATTTGTAAGCTACTATTATTCAAATTGAATTTTCTTATAGAATGCTAGAGGTCTTTAGTGCAGAACATTTTACATATAAATGTAAAACGAATGCTAAAACTGTGACATCTACCTCATCAGACTAATAATTGAGATTGTACTTGGTTATGTGCAAGGCACTGTTGAATCATCAAATGACACAAGACCGCAACAAACTATCCGGACAGTGAAAAGTAATACTTGATAGCCACAGACGTTACCATCACTGAGTGCATGCCAACACAAGAGCATCCCAAAATGGCCTGTATCCTTAGTAGCATTGTATGAATACTTTTGGATTTTTAAAAATATTAGCATGTATATTTTGAAAAGTAATTCAGAAAAATGACTATAAATTGAGCCTGACCCTGGAGGAGAAGATTGCTCATGACTGGTCATAAGAGTTATTTATATGTGTAAACAGACTTAGAATTATTTCTAAATAATACTAATGTTTGGTGCCATTCTGAAATTGTGGAGTATCTATGGGTTTTGGTAAATATTTATGTAAATTCTCAACTGGATAGTTATGGTTTTCTTATGTTTTTGTGTTTAAGTGGTGACCCTGGTTCTGAGTTAGAAGGTTCCTACAAAATCAGCAAAACTGAGAAAATGTGTTCTTTAGGTCAAGTTCCTAATTCTGAACCCTCTGATGGGAAAACTGTTTTAAATCTAAGTGAATGCTGCTTTTGTTCCAGAGAGTTTTGTTAGATTCTAAAATGACCACAGATGTTTCTCATCCCTACAATATACACCCTTTTGCAATGTGATTTTGCTGCTTGTTGCACTTGACTCTGAGTCTGGACAACTGACTTGCTTTGGCTATTGGGACATTAGCAAATGTGACACAAGCAGAGGCCGCTTGTCACTAACTCTCTCTGGCTGCTGAGAACCCTTCTCCCACCATGTGCTCAAAGAGAATGAGAGGCATCATGGCGTGAGGCCCTTGCCGTCCCAGCCAATGAGTGAAGCCATGTTAGTCCATTTAGCCAAGTCAGCCAGCCAGGAGCAAAAGACTCTCTGGATGAATCCACAGAATGTGAGAAATAATACATGGGTGTCATTTTAAGCCACTACATTTTGATATGGTATGTTATACATGACAAGCTGATAGGATTCTATTTCAGTAGGAAGTGAGGTACTGTAATAGTGCAGCACAAATACTTTATCTCCTGTTTGTAAGCCAATCTGATCTTGTGATTGGATTCCTAGGTATTTTAGATTCCTCAAGACTTAAAGTCAGATGCAAAGTTCAAAAACTTTGGGGTACATATAATTCCTTTGCTCTCATAATTATGATTGCTGTCCCCCAACCCTAATTTGTTAGCTTAAATTAATAACTCACTTGCTTTGGGCAATTACTTTTCTTTGTTATTCATGTTTAGTAAGAACACTTTCTGTATCTGTGGGTGTATCTTCACCCACAGATAAATCTGCGCCCCCCTCCCACCGCAACTATAGTGCCATGTTGCTCCCTGTGGTAAGTCCTTTTAGGTCTGCTGGGCTCCTGAACTTGAGTTTACTTAGGTTAGACCTCAGGCTCTTTCTGGCCTGGTGCAATTTGGTGCCCTTCTCTCTTGGTGCCTTGGATACTACCTTGAATTCTTGGGCTCAAGCATCTGGATTGCAATGTAATTTGAGGAAATACATCTTTGAGGGAAGCATTATTGTTATCTTGACCTACATGAAACCATGCTAAACAATGAATATTGTATTATGATTTCAAGTATATTTAGTTATTCCTTTCTAAACGCGTTGTCATGGTGCCCAAATTTTTATCCTTAAATTCACTTGGAGCACTTGCTAACTCTGTATTAGAAAGAGCCACTCAGTATCCCAGCACAGGGAGAGTCCAAGGACAGGTAGCTCAGAGAGAAGTGTTCTGAAAAGGAGAGGGGCAGAGGTGGGTTATGCAGAACATGGAGATATTCAGAACATGGTAGAGTGGTTATAAGCATAGATTTGGAACAACAGAGATGACAGTTCAAGTATTAGTTTTACTATCTACTAATTATCTATATGACCCTGGATGTAAAATTCTTTGAGCTTCATTTTTGTTAAATTTGGAAGCTAATACATAGTTCAAAAAGTTGTTTTGAGGCTCACTTGAGATGTGTGGGAAGCACTTGCAATATCTCCTTGGAGCTATTAGGGCCTCAAAGCATGGGTGCTGGTGTCTGTGCTTCATGTCGGTGGGTGAGGCTATGAGGACAAGGCTTTGGGAATTCCTGGGTAGAAAAGAGAGTGATGCTGGAGTGAGAAAGGGTAAAATTAAAGGAAACATTTGCTTCCTTTGTAGTTGTGTTTATTAATATATTTAATCCATGTCTTAATGTATCAAAGATCTATATTCTTGGAAAATAAATAAGAGGAAAATATGTGAATTGAAGTGTGTAATTTTTTACCTTGTTATAAGAAAAAATAACATTTTTTAACCTTAAAAGAATTAAGTCTCAGAGTCTTGTACTGAGGGAGGTTTCAAAGTCTTTATGTGTGGGGGTGTATATATTATTGAGGTCGGTCCAGAAAAAGTCCAGCCATTGTTAATACAATGAGAATGGTTTGTGTGACATTGGTGTAACCTGCCAGCCAAGGAGAGTGGGCTGGAATTCGCATGTGTGAACAATGATGACTTCACTGTACTACTCAGTTGGGGTGGTAGACACTGTTGAGTAAGCAGGTGTACTGGGTGGCCGTCACATTCAAAATGACTGAGCTAATAGAGCAACGAATGTGCATCAAATTTTGTGTACAGCTTAAATGTTCCTCCATGGAAACTATTTAGATGATTCAGAAGGACAGAGCTATGGAAACTGGTGATTGGCAGCTTCATCACGACAACATACCCACTCATGCATCACATCTTGTGCAGAGATTTTTTGTGATACATCAAATCACACAGGTGGCTCAGTCTCCCTACTGCCAAGATTTGGCACCCTGTGACTTCTGGCTTGTCCAGAAATCACCTTTGAAAGGGAATAGATTTCAGACTGTCAATGAAATTCAGGAAAATACAGTGGGGCAGCTGATCGCCATTGGGAGGACTGTGTGAGGTCTCAAGGTGTCTGCTTTGAAGGGGACTGAGGTGTCATTGTCCTGTGTACAGTGTTTCTTGTATTTTGTGTCTTTTTCAGTAAATGTCTCTGCTTTTCTTATTTATATGGCTGGATACTTTATGGACAGCCCTTGTGTGCCAGGAGATTATAAATGAATAAACTTTAAAAGATTTCTGAAAACAGTGCTTTGTATCACATTATTTAAATGGAAGGAATAGCAGTTGAGTTTCTCAGTCTTACTGACCCAAACTTTAAAAGACTCGTGTATTTTGTAAGGAAAGGCAGTAATGATGGACAAAGATACAGAAATTCTTTGTATATAAGAAGATTTATATCTTCAATTGCATATGAAACAAACCTAATTGTAGTTTATTATTATTTACTAATTGCTTAATTTTTAATTACTTTAAAAGTATTTAAAATACTAATATTTTCATTTGTCAATGAGGCTAAGTTTTATAGTAGAGTTATGTGTGTTTGTAGCAAGATATAAAATATTTGTTTTAAGGAGGCAAAAATATAAAACTCTCAGTTGATTCAACTATATGCTAAATATGATTTTTAAAATTATTTTAAACTGCTCAAAACTTTGAAGACCCCCTGTCTTCATATCTGTGGAACACTCATATCGATAAAGTAAAATGTATATTGTAAGACAATAGAATTCTTACCCTCAGTAGCTTATCATCTGTCCGAGGAACTTAAACACGCCTAATTCAGTTCATTATCAAGGAGTATTTAGGACATGGAAATTGGAATGCTGTTGAATGCAATAATAGCTGAAGTTGAAGTGAATAATGATCAGTTCTTTAATTGTTCTTTGTATTTCTATGCAAAGCTTAATTTCATTAATAAGACTTTTGCTTTAATAGATAGGAATTTCAACAAAAATGATTTTGTGTCATTTGTTTTCTAAAATATGTATATATATAAAATAATTATAAGCAGTATAAATATAATGAAAAGCATTATGGTTTAGCACAGTAAAGCTTATGGCATTAACTGGAAATAATCTTTGACAGTGAGACTTTGGTAGAAGAGCTGCCACTGACCTCCTTCCAGAACCCACAAGAGCTCCATCAGTCTCAGGGACTTCGCTCTTCGTACGTTCAGGAGGACTCAACATTCCCGCAGTTAATGGTGAGTGAAATTGGAATAAAGGTTTTAGAATTAGGCACCTCATTTTCTTCTTTAGAGTCAACATATATTGCTTTTGCTAGTGAGAGTTATTGCTTTTGCTAGTTTTGCTTTTACTAAGATCCTGATAATGTGGCTATCAGAATATTTGGTACTAGGTTTCATTTTCCTTTTGTACATTCTAATATGTCTTCCACTGTTCCATAGCCAAAAACAATCTGCCCAAGCACAGAAAAATTATGACATTTCTATACTTTCTGAATTAAACTACTAATAATATAAATTTGGTTCAAGCTGGATTTCCTTAAATTAAATGCATTAAACACTAATAAAACACATTAACTTTATAGCACAGGCATATTTAAGACTTGTCTGGGAAGTGTCATTCCAGTTATACAAGACAATATATCCAATAATTCATTTGTTCATTTGATAAAACTCACCCATGACCTATTATGGGCAAATGATCAGGGCAGACATTGAGAATGCAGAGTAAACCCAGCTCCCCATACAGTTAGAGAAGCAGGCAGGAAAATCTCTACTTACAAAACATCATGACAAATACTCACATTTCTGCAGCAAGAAATGTAGAAGCACAAAAAATGGAGCAATTAACTATGTTTGGAAAATCAGTGAGAAATTTGTGTGTGTGTGCCACGGATTTCGACCCGCAAAATCCATGGGGGGACCATCCCAATCACGTGAATCAATCTTACCCAGAGACACGCTTGGAGGTGAGAATCCAGCGGCCACGGGTCTCCTCCACCATCCCCATCTTGGGGAGAAAGACCTCGTGGGTTGCTTAGCTGGGGCTTTTATTAGAGGCATTAAGACACATTTACATTGGATTGATTATTCATGGGATTAAGCAGAACAGGTAGGATTACTCATAGCAGGGCATTAGGATGTAAATTCAGGTCCGGTGGCAGATAGGACCAGGTTAAAGTAATATGCAGGGCACAGCAAGCCAGAATTTTTTAAGATACATCTTTTCCAAATTCTTATTAGAGGATTCCCATTCCACAGACATGATCCACACTTGTTTACATGGGAATCACACGGAGCTGTGCTCAAAACGTGTAAATTCTCAGGACTGCGTGTTTACACGCGTGTGGAAATCACTGCCACATGTGTGTGCATGTGTGTGTGCTCTCACACATGTGGTTGGGGGCGTCTGTTTGATCTTAGTCTAGGTGTATGATCCGGTATTCTCCAAATGAATAGATGAAGTTGGGCTGGTAAAGAAGTACAATGCATAGCAATGGTATATAGTGGTGAAGAACTTGTAGTTAGGAGTTGTCAAAGTTAATTTGACACTTATCACTTAATCCCTATGTAACCTTGGCATGTTACTTAATATCTCTGAAGATAAATGGAAATAAAATAATATATATTTCATAATCTTCTTATGGTGATCAAGAGATCTACTTATAAAATACTTAGCAGTGTGGCTTACTTATGGCAAATAATCAACAAGTCATAGCTAACTACTGCATTTTGTATTGGTTTGTGAGCCAATAAGTATCAGTTATGTATTGATACAGCTAATTAAAGAAACTGAGAACCAAATTTGTTTTCTTAAGTTGAATATAACCTCTAGAAGAATTAAAAATAGAACAAGATGTACATATCCTATTTAAAAATCAATAACAACAGAATTATGTAATTCATGTAGCAAAAGTAATAACTTTAATTAAACATGAAATTCTTAAAACATAAATTTATGTAAGAGAATAACACTCAAATATAGCAGTTATGGCAGTCAGTGTGAGTTGAACTCTCCTATCAGAGACAGAGGTATTCAGGTGTTGTCAAAAGTTAAGATCCATTACATGTTTTATAAAAGAGATCCATGTGAAATAAAACACCAACCAGATTCTAATGATAAAATATAAATCATTTGAACTGAAGTAAAGAATATAAATAATATTAGATGAAATAAAAGTTAAGACCGAAAGAATTAAAATAGCACATTTTTTTTCTTGAATGTCCATTTCGCCAGTGCCCTTGGCCAGAACGCCTATGAGAGGTGTTGCATGTGGGCTGGTTTCCTCCAGAGCTCCAAGGTCAAGCATCCAGAGTGGAAGAGCCAAGTAAAAATCAAGCCACCTTCTATGACCGAGCCTTGGAAGTTAGAGTCACGTACCTAGTACTGCATCTGTGAAGGCCATCACAGATGGCCTTCTGTCTCCCGTACAAAGGGAGGGGAGATTGTCTTCACCGCTTCTTTTTTATTGAGTTTATTGGGGTGACATTGGTTAATAAAATTATATAGGTTTCAAGTGTACAATTCCATAGCACATCATCTGTATATTGTATTGTGTGTTTACCACCAAAAGTCAAGTCTTTCATCACCATTTGTCCCTGCTTTACCCTCTTCTACCTCCCCCTACCCTGTTTCCCTCTGGCAATAACCATACTGTTGTCTGCATCTATGAGGGTTTTTTTTTATTATTAATCCCTTCACCTTTTTTATCCAACCCCACATCTGCTCTCCTCTGACAACTGTCAGTCTGTTCTCTATATCTACGAGTCTGTTTCTGTTTTGCTTGTTAGTTTATTTTGTTCCTTAGATTCGGTGACTAAGTCCTGGAAGAGTGTGTGGACCCAGGTGTATTGCTCTGGCTGTTTTGGGAAACCACCGTCTGCCACAGTCTTACCATTTGGTAATAACAAATTGCAACCTGCAGGAAAGCACAATACACTCTTTCATTCCTGCAGGACTCCCCCAGCGTCTCATTCCATTGTGGCATCAGGCTGCACCAATATTGAATGTTATCAAACAACTGATGGTTAAGAATAGTTGAAGTTGGTAGAAGCTAAACCAATGGAATCAATTCAGAAACTATTCGATATAATCTGAAAGAACAGTAAGAGAACAAGTTAAAACATGCAAAAATCACTAACACTCTTTACTAAGCAATAGCAAGTTTAAAATTAAGATACACAAATTTTCTTTGCAATGGCATATAAAAGCAGTGTTAAAGATATGTTCATATTCCCTAAGAATAGATTGTATTGTTAACAATATTAATGGCTCCTAGATACTTATTTGCAAAATACAATGAGGGAAAATTTTAATATCTATAATACCTGGTAAGCTCTTAAAAAGAAATACAATGAACATACCAAAAGGGAAAAGAGCAAAAGGCGTGAATAAGCACTGAGAAAAGAGAAATAAATGTTGGTTCTGCATTGCCAGTCAGCATCCTCTGTTCAACCCGGCTGCCTCTGTTCCATCAACAGGTGTTGATTCCTAACAGGCATCTTGCACCCCAAACTCAGTTATAGCATTAGGTTCCCGAGAACCCAAACTATGACATTGATGCACGTGTGGATATGAGTATTGTTTCTGGAAGCAGTTTTACATTCGTATGCATCTTCTTTATTCAGTTTTACAACTGGTGATTTACCCTAAGGAAACAATATAAAATTTCTTAGGACTTACGTTGTGTATGCAGGATTTTCTTAGTTTATATTAAAAGTGGAAAGGATAATTGTTTAAGTGACTCACACTTAGGGATTCATTAATTTAAATTAATACAATTAAGAAAAATGTTTTTGGCATGCATATTTATTAAAAAGGAGCTTATCAGCTTTAAGTGAAAAACTCAGGTTGTATAACAGTATTTCTGAATGAATCCAAATACTTTTACCTTTATATATGTATTTTCATTATATAGTATTTATATATTTTATAGAACATTTATACACATATAATTATGAGTGTGCTTTAGATCTGTATATTTATATAAATTATACAAATGCAAATTATAGAAAATAATTTAAGAGAAAAAACTTAAGGGGTATATTATCAAATGTTTGGTGTCCATGTATGATGGTAGAATAGACTATTATTTTCTTCTTTGTGATTCTCTTTACTTTTGAATTTTTCTACAATAGTCATGAGCTATTTTTATGTGTAAAAACACACACAAACAGATATTTAACCACCCTTTTATTTTGATGTTGGTCTACTTACTCTTGGCAAATTTATTCACCTAAATTTGCTTTGTCATTCATAATAGGGGCGTGTGTGCATTTAAATGAATGCCTAGTGTTACGCAGACTAGCATAACCAAAGCACAGTTTCTGGTAGAAGTTATTTCTCATTGCTATCAGAAAGATGAGAATTTGTGTGATATATTTAATGTGCAACATAATCAAAGTGCTGTTATTTTGATGAGTTATTACTATACTGTTCATTCAAACCCCTTCACTTCGATATAGTATGCTACGGTTTTTTTTGAACAAAAAAAGGTTGAACATTCATTAATGTTATGCTCTGCTCAAAAAACAACTTAAAAAGTTAAACAAAAAACTGTTAGAGACTAATTTTTACTTGGAAAACTCTTTTTTTTTACACACACACATACACACATATACATATATATGATAGTTTGTTTTTTATTGTTAAGTATTGGCAAAGCTGAATTCCTGATATCTTCGGAGAATCAGAATACCTACTTATCTTCTTGTAGGATTTTGTGTTTCATTCTGGTTTTCTTAATTAAAAGAAAAGAAAAACACTTTGAAATAATATATTTGACAATTTTTATAATGTGTATTCTGTTTCTGCCTTCATTCAGAAATTTAGACTTCTTTTCTCCTAAAAATGTATAGGAATTTTACATAGTAGTCTCTGTTGTTGGGTAAGTATGGAAATAAATGTGATCAGTCTCATTCAGTGAATGGTTTTGTGCCCATGTTTCATTTATTATCTTCACTGAAGCATCATTTGAATATGCGTAATCTTGCTTTCTTTACTGAGCTTTTACAAGTGTAACTTCAGGAGCAGATAAAAAAATGCTGTATTTAGATACTTGACTGGAGTCCCAGTTGTGTTTTTCTTTTTTTTTTTTTAATTCAAGGACATCATAGATTTATTTAATTTTTTCTGCATATGCTCTGCCTTTTATAATTAACTTAGAATGTATCGTTTCCGATGTCTTTAGTGAATAATAGAATCATCGAGTAATCTCAATTCCTTTGCTTTTGCTGATAATCTGAAAAATACTTCATATATTTATATATAATATCATTGGTTGTTTTTGTTACTAATAGTAAAGCTAAATAACATATGTTGGGCTCCTTTGCCACTCGCAATGACTAGTTTACTATAATTGAATACAGCGGTGTTTCTTTTTTTCCCGTTTGGACATCCGCACACTGAAGGTTGCAGAGATGGTAGATACAGGGTCAGGATCCCAGCTCGGGCAGTGTGTGTGACTTTGGAGCCCTCAGGATCCGAAGAGTGACATGGTAATAAGCCTAGATTGAATTTATCTCTAAATGCCTCTATTCATTTGATGACATTTAAAAATATTGACTGAGTGCTTACTACTTTTCAAGCGTTGCTTTTAGGGACTCAGGTGCTAAGTAAACATTACAGACAAGATTCCTGCTCTTTATTCACTGTTCTACAAGGAAAGGGCAACTTATCACCAGGTAGCTAAATAAATAAATAACATGGTTTGAGAAAGTGCTTAATGCATCAGAGAACCTAAAGCGGTGTCCTGGAATAGACCCAAACTGGGGCCAGGCAGTGTTATGATGGATAGAATAATCAGGGAAGACTTCTCAGGAAAGGATATATTTATTTATAGATCTGAAGGTTGAGCAGGAGCCAGCCCTATAAAGATCCAGAGAATGAGCACTCCAGGTAGGGTAGACAACTAAGTTTAAAGGCCTTCATGTGAAAACAAGATTGGTGTTTTAGAAAAATACTAAGAATTTTATTATTAGTGGTAATGGTATTACAATATTACAATTATTATTAATTTTGGTTGGCTGGCTTCTATTTCAAATAAGAGGTAGAATTGCTAAAAGAGTTTAAAAAGTAATTATATTCCTCCTGAAAATGTGTAGCCTTTTACGTGCCCGGGAAAAAATATTGATCATCTGTTTTAACACTTGCACCTCAGCCTTTTTTGTTTAAAAAATAACCCAGGCATATATGGGAGATATTGCTGGTTCACCAAAATACAGCAAATATACATACACCTGTACATATATGTACATATACACACATATACTTTTTATGATATTTATATTATCATCTATAACATTTTACAGTTATGACACTTACAGACAATAAGTTTAATTGCTCGATGATCTAGCGGGTATTTTATAAACTTGTAAGTCCTTTTTACCATTAATGGTTAGAGAAAACCATTAAGACAAAGGTTTTTAGTTTACTTTTAACTGGAAAATTTTATTGAGTGACATTATGTGCCAGATACTGTTGTAGGAGCCGAAAAATTCATTTGTGGAAATAATAAACTCTAGTCCTGTCCTCTTGGAGCTTATATCTTATTGGGGAAGAAAAACAATAAACATATAAACAAATAATTGCATAATGCCATTTTAGGTAGTGATATTTTTATGAAGAAAACTGTCTTTGTTCTGGCTTGGTCTACATTTCTCTTTTCACATTTATTGGATTTTCCTGATCATTGGCTATACTGTCCAATTCTTGATTTTCATTTTCTACACCATATTAATGGTTTTTATTTTGTTTTGTTTTACTCTTTCCTGAGTTTTCAGTTTTTGTCCACAGTTCACTTGCGGTTTTAACTCTTGATCATGTTAAGGGTGACTCATTCTTAATATGGACAATAAACTAATAAATGGCTCTTTGCTTAATATTTATGGATTTCTTTGATGTATCTTCTCTATAATTTTCACATTAATATTAACGATCTGTGTCTACTTTTTACATGTGTTTCTATGAAGCAAGGTTTTTCATTTTTTGGACATAGGCTTAAAAGCTCCTTTTGATTAAAAATTTCACTTTGACTGCAGCATCAGATGAATATTCTCTGTTATCAGCTATAAACCTAGAAACTATGACATTTCCTGTGTAATATCAAACTACTTGGTTTTCCTGCAGTAGTGTAGTGCTTTTTAGTAATTTCACAATGAGCATGCTTGTGGACCACATACCAGTCCAGATACAAATATGTTAATATTTTAAAAGAATAATTAATTTATTTATTTTATTAAATTTATTGGGGTGACATTGGTTAATAGAGTTATATAGGTTTCAAGTGTATAATTCTAAGATACATGATCTGTATTTTATATTGTGTGCCTACCACCCAAAGTCAAATCATCTTCCCTCGTATGTATTTGATGCCCTTTACCCATTCCTACTCTCTAATCCTCTTCCTTCTCTCCGTATCTGTGAGTGTTTGTTTTTCTTGTTTATTCATTTGTTGCTAATTCATTATTCATCAGTTTTATATCCCACAGAGAAGTGAAATCATAAGGTTCTTAACATTATCTGTCTGACATTTCATTTAGCATGACATTCTCGAGATCTATCCATGTTTTACCAAATGGCAGTACGTCATCTTTTCTTGTGGCTGAGTAGTATTCCATTGCATATATGTACCACATCTTTATCCAGTCATCTATCAAAGGACACTTAGGTTAATTAAAAACATTTATATAAATATGGAATGAGTACTACCCCCGTGTAATGCACAACCTTATTTTTCCCTAAAAAAAAACAAAAACAAAAACAAAAAGAAACCTGGGGAAAAAAGCACACATTATATATGGCAAAATACAGTATTTCTTGATTGTATTTTATATCCAAGCTGTGGCTGACAGCCCCGGTGTTTCAGAGCTCCAGTGCTCTGCTGCATTTAATCATTCAGGGATACAGGCTGAAGGTCTTCATCTTCCTCTTCATACCAACTGAATGCAGGGCTGTGTCCTCTACTGCAGAACAGAGGGGTAGGCCAGAGAGTCATTCAGGAGCAATTAAGTTGACGTATGGTTTTCTTATGCTCGTAGCTCATTGGCCATAACAAATCACATGGTTCTGAAACAGAAAATGAGCAATATGTTTCTTCTGGGAAAAAAACATAGCATTTTATGTACTTCCCTGGTATGCAGGTTATTTTGAGCCAAAGGGGACTGAGACCATTCTGGCTCAAGACAAACATTTGCTCCCTTCTTAACTGTGTAGGAGAGTTTAAATGGGAAACCTGGCCCATGATGAGAGTTATCACCAGAAATGACTTATTACCTAACTGGCTGGGAGGGCAAACTGATCATGTGCTTTTCCTCGATGACCTTCTGAAGCCCCAAAGTGCCTTACTCAGAATCTCCCTAGCTCAGAATGTCTTATATGCCTTCACTTCCCATTTTGTCTCTGAACCTCCTTATTATGTGGAGGTCTCTGACTCTCCCATGTATGTGGGGTTCCCATACCTAGCTATGTAATTAAATTTGGTCATCTTCTCTTGTTAACGTGTCTCATGTCTATTTAATTATTAGACCAGCTGAAAGAACCTTGGGGGTCGAGGTAAGTTTCTTCCTCACCCACGCTACCAAGTGGGAAAGCCCAGTCGGGCTCATCCAAGGCAGTCTGCGTTGTATCAGCTCTTCTGAGGAGGCTTCCTAAGCCATGTCCGTTTACAACAATCAATCTGTCTTTTATTCCCTATCAGTCCTCTTACCCCTGTGGGTGCTCCTAAGGTGTCTCTACAATGAGGTTAGTAGCACAAAAGCAGGGTTCCTTTACATTCTTTTTATTTCATATATTATTTATTGTATTATCCATCACAAAATATAATATCCAATATTCCTTTCTGATAACATTTTCTGCACTGAAATATGGTTATAATGAATATAAAGTGACCTTTTTATTATATTTACTTCATGCTATAATTTACAGTGACCTTTACTGAACATTAGGCCATTGTATTTCTATGAAGAGAGAAGGATGAACAATTGAAAGTCAGCAAAAAGCTCATTAATATGGATAAAACTCCAATGTTCATTAGGTTATTTAATAAGAAACTCATTTTAATTTTCTATTACTATACATAGTACTCAACTATATTGCATAGTACTCAAGAATGATGCATTTAAAATACACCGCAGTTCAGACATGAAAATGTCAGGTTATTTTGGAGCGCACATCATTCTTGCAGAGAAAGACAACACTTTTTAATCCTATTGTTTTGACATTTCTGCTTGTCATAATAATTTCATGGAGTCCCTTTATACTCTTTACTGGTATCATTTCTCTCTAACTGAAACAATAGATTATAGTTTGTCAAAAGAACATTTTTTTTTTCAATCAGGTTTCAGTTTACTTTTAAAAAATGGCTTTTATTCCCTCTATACAGAAGAATTTACAATGTTTGGGGTTAAACAAAATGACCTAATAGAAAATGTATTAAAACTACAAATTTGTAATTGACAATGTCATACTAAATTTCAGAATGTGACAGGAACATCGACTCAAATATCCTCCACAAATGTCATATTAAATTCATGAAGAATAGTGTTTTTTTTTTAAATTGGTAAGATATTTACAAAAAGAATCTATATACCTGGTAAAATTGCTTAGGAAAATGTAATGTTAATGTAATTCAAGACCCTTCTATTTACTTGAGAAATTAATCCTATATTTGTAAGGCTAAAGTGAAGTCATAAGTATTGAATTCCAAATCATAAAACTGTGGCAGTTTGATTTAAATAGAACATAAGGGATTAACTAGTTAAGACTCCTAAATTTAAATAAGGGCACATTGAGGCTGACTGTTTATAGAATAATAATATTAATGGCTTAAAAAAGTTTGAGAACCATCATTCTTTTATTTACCTTATTAATGAAAGTATTACAATGTTATTTACACTAAGAAGTTCTTGATTTAAAGCGTCAAAGATTCTAGAAATGAAAAGTCAATAGCTCTAACATCGGTAGTAGATATTCCTTTCTGTCACAGAAACTGCGTCTCTGTATTGTTTCTCTGCATTTCAAATTTTGTATATCAGGATATAGAAGAGAACAGAGAATTTTAAGATTGACAACTGTGTGCCCAAATAAAAATATCTCTCCAGTTATTCCTCTAGAAAAATACTTTCGGAATAAAGCATCGCCCCAAAGCCTCTGTGGATGGCTTTTTCAGGTTGTGGACAATGCAACCCTGCAGTCTGGCTGAACCAAGGCCCCCAGATCACGCACAGCGCAGCTTCCAGGGCCCGAGGCAGCCCTTACTTTGTCCCTGCAAAAAATGTGTTATCATTCTGTATTTGGATTTATAGTTTCCAGTCACACTTGACACATGTGCACCTGATTTACCGAACAGAAATTTATTAGGGGCGTGGAGAATGGCCTTATTTTTCTGCAAGTGCCGTCTTTAGCCCTTCTGCAGTGAGATTTTCTAGTGCCAGCAGAGTTTATTTAGTATTTATGGATTTATTCAGATTTTCTATTTTTTCTTGAGATAGTTTTAGTAAATTATATTTTTCTAGAAAGATAGTGGATTTAATTTTTTTCTAATGGGCTAATATAATTTGTACTATCTTTAATTATTGACTGTTAAGTGAGGCAATATACTCTCATGTGTGCAGAGCTTAGAAACATGGTTGGCACATAGTAAGGGCCATATAAGTCTTAGTTATTATTGTTATTACTATGTATTTTTTAAAAACTAAGGCATCAAAAACTGGTAATTATGTACATTTTGTCTCAAAATAATTTAATGGTGGTTTATCTTTTATTGAATAATGTTTTAAAGTGTTTATCTTATTCACTCCTTTGTTTCTTGAATTCTTAAAATTATGATAACTATTCCGTATCTTTAACCCACTTCCCCAATACCTTAGGTAACTTGAAATCTTTCACTTTTCCCCCATTCTTGCTATTTTTTGCCCATTATAGTTCTAATTCCTTTACCAACTCTAAATATATTCAATATTTTTAAATTATAAAGTCAGTACTTGTTTGGATATAAACACAGTTCACAATGTATTTATTCCTCTTCTTTTTTGTGTCTTTAATTATGGCTTTAGGGTTCAATTTATTCCTGAAGAAAGTCTTGTATGGGACAATTATGAGGGGTAGTTTTATGTTTCAAAATTCTCATTAAAAATCTCTATATTTTCCTCACTCTTAAATAGTAACTTAGGTGGCTCTATAATTTCTGGTGACAATTTGTTTCCTCTCAACTCTGAGGACATCTTTCTAATGCCTTTGGCTCTCCTTTCGCTGTAGACAAGCCAACTGTCGGTGTCACCATTTCTGCACCGGCGGGGTTTTCCTCTCTGTTGAGAGCAGATCCCCCGTTTGTGAAGTCCTGCAATTTCACTAGAATGCATTAAGTGAGGCTTATTTTTAATGATCATGTTCAGGAATAATTGTGCTTCTCGAATAAGAAGATTCATGTATTCTGTTAAATCTGGAAAATTTCTTTGTCATCAACCCTGAATATGGCCTCTCTGCTCCTCTCATTCTGTCCTTTCAGAACTCCGAGTAGATACTGATTGGAGGTTTTCATGCTTTCTCCTCTTGCCCTTCTAACCGATTTTGGTGTTACTTACTTCTTTATCTGCCTTTGTGACCTGCTTTGTATATCCTCCGATTGACCTTTCAATGCTGAAATTTCTTCTTTAGCTGCTTATAGTATCATTTTATGATAATTTATTGGCTATGGTATTTTTAAATTACATTTTTCTTTCAAAAGTTACCTAGTTTAAATAACATTTCTCTTTCTTTTTATGCCTTCACTTATTTCATATTTTTATTTTATAATGTCTATTAGAATTCCATTAACTGAAGATCTCAGAAGCTTTTGAATTTTGCATACAATATGATGGCCATGGAAATATTTTAGAGTTTAACTAATACCTTCAAAGTAAAATGCATCTTATTTAATTGAAGAAAAATGTAAACAACTTTAAAGGACAATAACCATTTTTATTTTGAATTCCTTAATGAGATATAGGGTGATGATATTGGATGATTCTATTGTAATAATCTTAGGTTTTTAGATATTCATAATTTAAATATTAAAAAAATTTATTTATATCCTACATTGTATTTGATTGAATTGTATAATTTAACTTAAAATTTTATACTTTTGAAACCACATCTTATCCAAATAATCCTCACACAATCACTATTATTTTAAGACTAATCTTTTGGTAATTATATTACTTGGATTACAAAAGGAACTAAAGAGGATTTTATAGTGAGAAAATAAGATGATCTATCTCTACCTCTATCTCTTTTTCCAATGGCCAGTTCTCAAAAAAACCCACATCATTCCTGTGGATGAAAAAGGGGCCACATACTAAACCTGACAAATTCATGGAGGCCTGCATGGCTGGCCCCATAAACTAATGTACTACCTAGCATGGTCTGAAATGAAAACTTTCTAACTAAAAGCAAGTCATGGCAGGTAGTCATGTCCTAGGCCAGTATCTTTCCTAACAAAAGTCAGTCTTTACCTTGACTGAGCCTGTCTATTCTCTTTTTGCATCTAAGTTAACATAGCTTTGGAATGTCAGGGTCGTCTTAATTTTTCAGCCCTCTCAGCACACAATCTCCTACCAGAGCACGAAACCACAGAATCCCTCACTGTCATCTTATTCCCCATTGCTACCATTACCTCCCCATTGCTACCATTGCTATGCCCTGTAAGTGTTCATTGTGAACTATCGTATAACCAGCAATGTGAAAGAAGCATGTCTCTATCTGTTTTACTTTTTCTAAATGTACTTTATCAATTATGCTATTACAGTTGTCCCATGTTTTTCTCCCCTTTACTCCCCTCTGCCCTATACCCCCTCTCCCACCCATATTCCCTCCCTCCTTAGTTCATGTTCATGGGTCATACATGTAAGTTCTTTGGCTTCTCCATTTCCCATTCTATTCTTAACCTCCCCCTGTCTATTTTGAACCTACAATTTATGTTTCTTATTCCCTGTACCTTTTCCCCCATTCTCCCTCCCTCCCATGCCTGCTGATACCACTCCATGTGATCTCTGTTTCTGTGATTTTGTTCCTGTTCTAGTTGTTTGCTTAGTTTGTTTTTGTTTTTGTTTTAGGTTCAGTTGTTGATAGTTGTGAGTTTGTTGTCATTTTACAAGACTATCAGCTGATTTCTCAAAAGAAACCTTATAGGCAAGAAGGGGTTAGAAAGAAATATTTAAAGTCATGAAAGGCAAGGACCTACATCCAAGATTACTCAATCCAGCAAAGTTTTCATTTAGAGTGGAAGGGCAGATAAAGTGCTTCCCAGATAAGGTAAAGGAGTTCGTAATTACCAAGCCCTTATTATATGAAATGTTAAAGTGACTTATCTAAGACAAAGAAGATATCAGTTTTACATTTTATTTAGTCTCAGAGATTTTCCCACTTTCCTTGGTGATAGATTAGGAAAATCCCTAATCTATCACCAATGGATTCCACACAATTCCCTTGCATCTAACCCCTTTGATTCTCATATACAAAATTAGGGGTAGCCCCTGTTGTTGTGGCTCAGTTTGTTGGGCATCTTCCTGCAAATCCCAAAGTGGCCAGTTCGATTCCCAGTCAGGGTATGTGGCTGGTTTGCAGGTTTGGTCCCCAGTTGGGGTGCGTACAGAAGGCAGCCAACGGATGCTTCTCTGTTTCTCTTTTCCCTTTCCTTTCTCTCTGTCAAAAATGAATAAATAAGTTAATAGATAATGATAAAACTGCCATTTTCTGGAGCATTTTCTCAATCCACTGATATTTTGTTTCCTGACCATTATTGTTAGCTTGGCTCACATAAGCTCCGGAAAATTTTCCACAGGTTTGGCCATTTCTTACACGGACATTTCAATCCTCTTGTGCATCTAAGCCAAAATATAACAAAGACTATTCCTCCAAACTGAATTTAAATTAAATTAACTAGAACAAATTACTGGCTTTCTTTTCCAGATTGCAAATGTGAAAATTCCTGGGGACGCCATTGCTGGCTGAAATAAACATTTCACTGTTACTAGCTTGGCCACTTCGTTGTAGTAGTAGTAGTTGTTGTTCTTTTCCTCTTCCTCCTCTGCCTCCTCCTCCTCCTCCTCCTTCTTCTTCTACTACTTCTACTTGAAAGGGTAAATGCTATTTATTTAGGTACAGTAAATTAATCTCAAGATAGATGTAGATTAACTCAAGTTCTGAATAAAACAATAGAACATTCTTCTTAAAATTATTGTGATTTCATGACCATTTATATGAAATGTTTATTACTAAGGAAGACGAATAGTAATATATCAACTACTATTATTGTTGTTATTGTTTAGTTTGTCATTTTTGATGTTTATACAATGATGTTGAGAAACTTTAAAGCAAGTATTTTTGGGGTCACTGTTTCTTTGTCTTAAAAAAAGTTGCTGTGCACTTTGGAGTAGTATGTGATATAACTTTCACTCTATACATTTAAGTATTTAAGGGATTCCAAGTATATCTGCACAAGCCTATTTTTTTTTTCCTTCGGTCACTGTAAATGTCAGTGGAAGGCCGTGCCAAGCAGGCATTCCGGGAAATGAGGAACAGTTGCTGCCTGATGTGCTTTTCCACTTGATAGTATATAGAGAATTCAGCGGAAATTTGGCAGATCAAACAGCAGATGATTACATCTACTAACAATCAAGGAAAACATGTGTTATCTAATAATTTTACCAACTATAATTTTAAGAGATGCATGACCTTGGGGTGATTGAGCTCTGTAGGACTTTCCCAGAAACACAGGCATTCTCTAATTTATCAAGTTGTGAATAAACTCACTTCCTGCTTTTTAACAAGAACCTGTACCCAGTCTTGAGTGTGCAGCACATGTCTGTTCCCAAGTACGTGTTTTTATAAGAACACTTGTCATATTGGATTAGGGGTCAGTTCCACTCCAGAATTAACTAATTCCATCTATCACAACCTTATTTCCAAATCAGGTTACATTCTAAAGTATTGATAGTGAAGACTTCAACCAATGAATTTGGAGTAGGGCACAACTCAATCCCTAACAACCGGAGAGACTAAGAGAGAATGGAAGGAGAGGGAGTGTGCACAGAGCACCGGAAAGAGAGCAGAGATGGTGCATTAACTGGCAGGCAGAAGTGAAGTTAAGAGCACTTTTTGCAGTTTTGTTTTGTTTTTAGGACAGGAAAAATATCAATACATAGACAGGACTGATTAAGAAGGAAGAGAAACTTGTTGCTATAGGTGGAGCATTAAGTAGGTGATAAAATAGGATCTAGTGTCCTTTAAAGGGGCTGTTGTTAGGCAGAAGACAGCTAATTTCTAGAAACAGGAAGGCTGAGAAACATGCACAGATGCTGGTAGGAGAGTATGTGTGGTGGCAGCATTCTATGGAATTTTACTTCTGGTTGTTTCCATTTTTTTTTTTTTTTTTCCAGTGGTGCAGAAAACAAGGTTTGTAGCTTAGAAAGAAGTTGGAGAAGGAGATGCTCATGGTTTGAAGAGCTAAGAGAGGTAAGAAATAGTCAACTAGAAGAAAGAGAAAGTGATTGGACTAGGGAAATATATCATGCTTACGTGAGAGCAATCTTTATGGACCTGGTTGAAATTAATAGCCATGAATTCAAAGTCAAACTAGAGACAGAGTTTTGTGTTCTTCTCCAGCCACGTTTTGCAAAAATGGTGCAAGTCCAAATAGGCAAACAATTCAGTTTCACCAAGGTTTGTGTTTTTCTCTGAGTGACTATGACAGCAAGGGATAGAGAAGAGAATTCAGACTGTATGCAAGGGAGTGGATATGCCTTTGCTCCCACGGAATTTTGTGCTGGAAAAGGAAGAAAGGCAGGTAACGTGGGTGAGAGACAGTACTAAGATAGGATGGTGCATGTGTTGGTAATCCTAGTGTAGAAGTGGCTGGCATACTAGAAAGAGTAAACTGAAAAGGTAGGAGGAAGCGGTCTGCCGTTAACAGATAAGTTATAGATGCTGGTAATAACTAGATCTAGAGTATGATTATATAGATAAGTTGCTGGGTGAAGCACAGATTAAAAAAATGATTGGAATAGAGATTTCAAGGAACTAAGAGCCCTAGTTGATTGAAGGATCATTTAGATATACGTATGTTAAAATGGAGTTCAGACGGAAATCGGAGAATCAGGAGCCTAATAGACAAATGAATGATTGACCCAAGAATGAGTGTATAAGATAGGCATGAAGTGTGGTAATAGACTATTGACATCAAAGTTCTAGTGGAAGTATCAGGTCGGCAGAACACTCAATGGTGTGGGAGAGGAACTCATAGGCTGCTAGGGAAGCAGTGTTTTCAGAAGAGCAGATTTCAGTTAATTCAACATAACTGAAATTCAGAATTTTTTTTCAGAAATTCAACATAATGTTTGGGGAAGAGATTCAGGGTATAAGAAATTTTGCTAATAACGGACTATTAAGTGCAGAGTACACAGTGGAAGTTTCTAGCACTTGTAGAGGGATGAATAATGGAGCAAAATAGTGAATTTGGAGAATTTTATAGGGATTAGAGGATATTAGTTTAGGTGTAACTGGGAAGTCTGGAGCTTCTCGTGATTATTGCTATATTAGTTGCTAGGG
The DNA here is from genome assembly GCA_004026765.1 of Micronycteris hirsuta. Classification (NCBI taxonomy): domain Eukaryota; kingdom Metazoa; phylum Chordata; class Mammalia; order Chiroptera; family Phyllostomidae; genus Micronycteris; species Micronycteris hirsuta. The sequence goes on from PVJI01014419.1 coordinate 40,620, forward strand.
TTGTCTGCAAGTACCAAAAGCTGGATGGCTTAAAACAATAAAAATGTTTTGACTTGCAGTTCCGGAGGCTGTAAGTATGAAAGCAAAGTGTCTGCCAGTACAGGCTCTCTCTGATGGCGTCAGGGGAGAATCCTATCTTGCAGTTCTAGCTTTTGATATATGCTAGCAGTCCTGGGTCTTCCTTGGCTTCTAGGTACCTGCTAGTAGTCAGGTGATCATCTTTTCCCTGTCTTTGCACCTTTTTTCCCCTCTGTGTCCAAATTTCCCCTTTTTATAAAGACACCAGTCATATGGATTACAGTCCACCCTAAGGAAGTTATTTTAACTTAAATATCAATGTAAATTTCCTATTTCAAATAAAGTCACATGCAGAGTTACTGGGGGCTAGGATTTCAATATATCTTTTTTAGGAGACACAATTCAATCTATACAGTGGCATAAAGAGAAACAAAAGGCATAACATTACGTATTGTAAATAGAGTCCAGCTGAGAAATGAAGGAAGGGACTGGTAGGTGACTAGAGATCTTTTTTAACCCATTTGATAAAACAAAGGGGATTTGAAAAACAAGCCTTATTCCCAGCCTATAGGAATCCTTTTGCCTATAACTGAAGAATCCCTCAGTCACTCCTAGAAGGCTATTTCTTAGCAATTTCCAATAAATTTTAAGAACTGTTCTTAAATGGAACATTCTCCTTTGAGTTATTTATATGCTAAACAATCACAGATTGACTTTGATCAGCTCTTCAAATTCACTTTCACTGAGCTTTAGAATTGAGCTGGGCATATCAAATAACTTACCAACAGATTAAAAAGAATCTTTTTTGTAAATTAGTTTCATTAGTTTCACTATTTATCTAACTCTAAGTAATGACTTCTTTAATTTCATGTGCATAGCTATTGCTCATTACTGAGCAGCGCATTTCTGCAATGGGAAAATGAAGGATTCAAGGCAGCTATAACTGATAGAACTGAGATCCAGGTAGGCTAATTGCATTTCAGCTCTCAGAAATACAGAAAAGCTGAACCTAAAAAGCCACCAGATACCTGGCAAAACACTGTGTTAAAAGAACATCCTAAATCCATAATTTCTAATGCTTTTCACGTAGGGTTTGCTTTCTGTTACTTTATACTTGTGCTTATGCATGTTCAGGTTTGGAAGTTGGCATTAAATAAAGAAGTGGACTGGGGGTTTCTCAAATAGTCTTGAGAGAATAATTTTTATAGTCAAGAATGAGAGAGGTTCTCACACTAATAAAGCAATATCTTCTTAAGTATTTTTATATTACTTCCTACATCAGGTTAAAAAGCTCTAAGTTGAAAGAAGCTAAATATGTAAAGTAGTAAGAAAATATTGTGTTAGAAATGTAACTTTAAAGCATGTGTCCATATTCCCACTTTCTTTTAAAGTTATTATCTATAAAGCACACATGGACAAAACCAAAGGGGGGTAGGGTCAAGGGTGGGAGGTGGGGATGGCTAGGGGTGTGGAAGACTGGTGGGGGGAAAGTGGAGACAACTGTACCTGAACAACAATAAAAAATGTTCAAAAAATAAAGTTATTATTTAAAAAAATTAAAATTCAGAGCCAAAGATGGAAGTTCCTTTGCAATTCCGTCCCCTCCACTCTCACGTTTACTCTCTCAAACAGAGAGATTTTGTGAGCGATTCAGCATGTGTCCTTCTAATCCCTTATCAGTGGTCTTACGCATAGAAAGTGAGTACATAAAAATATCCACATGTAAAATAAAATTTATACAAAATGTGTTTATTGTTGCACCGCTTGCTTTTTCTTATCTTGACAGTATGTTAGAGAACTTTTCATGTCAGTGCTTAAAGTTCTGCCTCCTTTTTAAAAATTATATCTTTCTACTTACATGTTAAAAGTTTAAATTTTCTGTAGGCATCTTTTGTCATGGAACATTTTTGTATTTGTGTATATATAAATATATAACTATAACTTTTTCATTTTTGAGTTTTGTTATGGAAGTCTTTCTTGGTAAGATAGTGAACACATTTTAAAAAATGTGTTTTTTAAAATTTACCTCTATGAGTCATCACAAATTTATTTTCAGTTTTAGGATGAGATATTTTTCTAATAGATATAAGATATCATTAGACATTCAATTGCCCATCACAGTTTATTGAATGGCTTATATTTTTACCAATAGCTTGCAGTCTTTCTTCTCCGTGATAACCCTGACCCACGTTTACGTAGATGTTTCTGAACATGCAATTGTGTAGTTCTGTTGTCTTATATTCTGCATTAACAACATTGGTAGTGGCTCTAGTTTCATATATTCTCCTTTGTCACATGTTAGACAATTTCCCCTTGACATTTCTTACTTTCTCTTTCTCATAACTTATGAAATCAGTTGTCAAATCCATTAAGAATCTTTGTTGAGATTGCACTGAATTTATACATTTATTAAGGGAAAAATAACACATTTAAAATATAGTATCTCTCCATCATCTTGATAGGTTAAATAATAGTTAATTTAGGATTGTCTATTATATTTACTAGATTATTAGTCATAAAATAGCTCACATAGTTTAAGTTTGATTTGCACTTGTGTTTTACAAACATATTGCTTTGTGAATGGGATATTTTCTGTTTCATTATATTTTTAATTGGTTATGAATAGTGTCTAGTAATGCATTAATTTTGTCACTCATATATTGAGTGAAATCGCTGAACTCTCTTCTTACTGATATTTAACTTGCAGTTATTTGCCTTGACTTTAAGTAGACTATCGTAATCTCTGCAAACAAAACAGCTTTGTCTTTTATTTACAATATACTTTCCTCATTTCTTTTGTATTGGTTGAATTGTTGACTTAATGGGAACATTTCTAACTATTCAATATGAAAAATAAATGTTTCTTCTAGGTACTTTAAAGTTTTGAAAATCCTACATATTAGAATTTTTAAAAATCTGTAATAGACATTAAGTGTTACATCTAGACCTTCTCAGTTTGATTAATTATCAAGCTATACATAGTGTTTATTTATTTATTTATTTATTTTTAAGATTTTATTTATTTATTTTTAGAGAGAGGAGAAGGGAGGGCAAAAGAGAGGGAGAGACAGAATGTATTGTTGCCTCTCACATGGCCCTCACTAGGGACCTGGCCTGCAACCCAGGCATGTGCCCCAACTGGGAATCGAACTGGGACCCTTTGGTTCCCAGCCCATGCTCAATTCACTGAGCTACACCAGCCAGGCGGTACTTATTTATTTTTAAGTGATCCATTTTTAAGTAATATTTAAAAATCCATTTTAAGTGATATTTATTATTTCCTTTCTCTATTTTTAATCCTCCCCTCTTTTATATTATATTAGACTTCCAACAATGTATCCATCTGCATTAGTCTTATATGACAGCCTATTTTTCATATATAATATCTATTATCTATGCTCTCTGTTGATTTGCATTTATATTTGTTTTAAAGTTAATTGCCTTCACTTTTCTTATTATTTATTTCCACTCTCTTTGGACTCTTTTTCTAATTTCCCTAGTTGAGACAGGAGTGTATTAGTTTCCTAGGACTGCCATAAAAATATACCACAAACTGGGTGGCTTTAAATGACAAATTTAATGTCTCATATTTTCAGAGGCTAGATGTTTGAAATAAACTTGTTTGCAAAGCCATTCTCCCTCTGAAATTTGGAGGGGAATCCTTCCTTCTCTATCCCCAGACCTGATGGTTTAACATAGTTCCTGTCTC
>PVJI01014420.1:0-44247 GCA_004026765.1 Micronycteris hirsuta
TTTCAACATTGTGCTTCATCAGGTCCTTTCAGGTTTTGTTAAACAGCACTAAAATTTCCCTTACACCTTGCCTTTAAGTAATTATATTTTCTCAAAGTGATACGACAATATTAGATGAAGGGAAATATTTCTGCTTTAATGTCATTTTCTGTTAACAGAAGTAGCTGAGTAGAAAGTTTATAAAATTATATTTTGAAATAGTGATAAGCGTGTATATGATATGCAATTCGATATGAATAAATGTATAAAAATAAGTCACAGAAAGAAAAAAACACAAATTTTTCTACTAACAATGAATTTGAATTAAGAATAGAAAAAGGATTGTAAAATGTTCAGTGTAATAATTTACATAAATGTATAAATATTAGTCTAATGCTTTAATTTTAGAAAGAATCTAAAATGATGGAAATTTTATACTCTATTCTTAGCATTTATGATAAAGCAATGTTTTTAAAAGAGTTTTTATTTATTTATTTTTAGAGATAGGAAGTGAGGGAGAAAGAAAGGGAGGGAAACATCAATGCGTGGTTGCCTCTCATGCACCACCAAGTGGTGACCTGGCCTGCAACCCAGGCATGTGCCCTAGATTGGGAATCAAACCTGCAACTCTTTGGTTCACAGGCCAGCGCTCACACCACTGAGCAACACCAGCCAAGGGTAAATGATAAAACAATTTTGTGTAATGGTATGACATTAAGTTATTAAGGTGAAGAAAGACCCATTAATTGTACTGGTCTTTTTTTTTTTTTTAAGATTTTATTTATTTATTTTTAGACAGAAGGGAAGGGAGGGAGAAAGAGAGGGAGAAAAACATCAATGTGTGTTTGCCTCTCATGTGGCCCCCACTGGGGACCTGGCCTGCAACCCAGGCATGTTCCCTGACTGGGAATCAAACCGGCGACCCTTTGGTTCACAGCCCACGGTCAATCCACTGAGCCACACCAGCCAGGGCTGTACTGGTCTTTTTTGTAATAGAGGATTTTTGTACATCTACAGAAAGATATATATGCAAAAATATATGTGTTTTTATGTCTTTTTAATATTTATTTATTTATTTTTAAGTATATTTTATTGATTATACTATTACAATTGTCCCATTTTTTTCCCCTTTGTCTTCCTCCACCCTGTACCCCTCATCCCTCCCGCATTCCTCCCCTTAACTAATGTCCATGGGTCATACATTAGGTTCATTGGTTTCTCCATTTCCTATACTATTCTGAACCTCCCATTGTCTATTTTGTATCTACCAATTATGTTTCTCATTCCCTGTACCTTTTCCCTCACTCTCCCCTCATCCCCTCCCCACTGATATCTCTCCATGTGATCACAATGTCTGTGATTCTGTTCCTTTTCTAGTTTGCTTAGTTTTTGTTTTTGTTTTAGGTTCAGTTGTTCATAGTTGTGAGTTTGTTGTCATTTTACTGCTCATAGTTTTGATCTTCTTTTTCTTTGATAAACTTATTTAACATTTCACATAAGGGCTTGGTGATGACGAACTCCTTTAACGCGACCTTATCTGGGAAGCACTTTATCTGCCCTTCCATTCTAAATGGTAGCTTTGCTGGATAGAATAATCTTGTATATAGGTCCTTGCTTTTCATGATTTTGAATACTTCTTTCCAGCCCTTTCTTGCCTGTAAGGTTTCTTTTCAGAAATCTGCTGATAGTCTTATGGGATCTCCTTGTAGGTAACTGTCTCCTTTTCTCTTGCTGTTTTTAAGATTCTCTCCTTATCTTTAATCTTGGGTAATGTAATTATTATGTGCCTTAGTGTGTGTTTCCTTGGGTCCAACTTCTTTGGGACTCTTTGAGCATCCTGGACTTCCTGGAAGTCTATTTCCTTTGCCAGATTAGGGAAGTTCTCTTTCATTATTTTTTCAAATAAGTTTCAATTTATTACTCTTCCTCTTCTCCTTGTGGCATCCCTATGATTCAGGTGTTGGAACATTTAAAGTTGCCCCGGATGTTCCTAAGCCCCTCCTCATATTTTTGAATTCTTGTTTCTTCATTCTGTTCTGGTTGAATATTTATTTCTTCCTTCTGGTCCAAACCATTGATTTGAGTCCCGATTTTTGTCCTTTCGCTGTTGGTTCCCTGTGCATTTTCCTTTATTCCACTTTGCATAGTCTTCACCTTTTCCTCTATTTTTCGACCTTACTCAACCAATTCTGTGAGCATCCTGATTACCAGTGTTTTGAACTCTACATCGGATAGGTTGGCTATCTCCTTGCCATTTAGTTCCTTTTCTTGAGTTTTGAATTGTTCTTTCATTTGGGCCATATTCCTTTGTCTCAGTGCACCTGTTACATTGTAAGAGAAGGAGCCTCAGGTATTCATTATTGTGGGAAAACCCACTTCACTGCACTGTGGCAGTGTATGTGGGGGAGGTGTCTGAGAGGGAACAATGCCTCTTGCTCAACTCCTGCCCCACTTTCAATCACTTCACTCACTACCCACAAGAGAATTGTGCCCTTCTTGTGCTGATTCCTGGGTGGGTGGGTTTGTGTACATTCTAGGACCCTGTGGGCCCCATCAATGGACTCTCCTGAGATACTGACAGTTTCTCTTGCCATGTAACTCCCATAGGTTTTTACAACCAGAGATTTTTGAAGCTTTCTTTTGTCATGCTGGAACCCTGTGTTGTGCAGTCTGTCTTGCTCTCCAGTCGTACCTCCTGGTTTATCTGCACATGAATGTGGCACCACCCAATCTGTCAGCCAATGCCTCACCTGCCTGGTCTGCCAGTTGCTGCCTTACCACAAATCCTCTCCTCCCTGGCTGCCATCTCTTCCCCTCCTACCATTCTGGACAAATGTTTCTTCTTTAACTCCTTGGTTGTTGGACTTCCATACAGTTAGATTTTATGGCAGTTCTTGTTGGTTTTTTTTGTTTTAAAATTGGTTGTTATCCTTCTTTTGATTGTGTGAGGAAGTGAAGCGTATGTACCTATGCCTCCATCTTGGCCAGAATCCAATGTCTTAATAACTGAACATGAGAAGTCAGTTATAATGTGGACAAATATATTGTGGCCTAGAATATAATAAAAATGTGAAAATGAATGAATTAGATCTATAATTTTTAAAATTCCTTAATGAAGAAGAAAGGACCAACACAGAAAAGTAAAATCATAGTAGCTGGGCATACAAACAGGCAGAGAAGGGATTTTTTCTTGGTAATGATGCTATTAAAATACGAAAGACAGTTTATATACTGTACTTTTATACATTGGTACCTCGATACTTGTTAATTCATCTGGACTAGTGGCGAGCAAGCAGCAATTGATGAATCATTTTATCTTGTGGGGTGGTGTCTTTAGTCATACAAGTTCTAGCAAGTGCGATGAGTGGCAAGCAAGCATAGAGTGTGGAAACATTTTTCCATGTCAAAATGCTGTGAGTACCAGGTTTGATGAATTCTGAAGCTGATGATTACCGAGGTATGATTGTATAGAGTTATGTACATGTCCATACAAAAATGTTATAAAAGTACTACTACTACTTGTTTGACTTCACTTTTGTAATAACTTTTAGAATGTAGTAAAAACTAGCAAATAAATTGTCAGAAATATTTTGTTTTTAAGTTACTCTTGATGAAGTTTTAGGTGAAGTTGTCCTTTCAAGCTAGCCCTGAAGCCGAGAATGATACTACTAAGTATCATAAGGTCATGGAAAAGGTCAGAGTGTTTTTGCATCACATTGAACACTGCCCCTCAAAAAACTGGATGAAGTCACAACAATCAGTTAGAGATCTCCAGTTAGGCTGCCATGATCCTAATCACCACCACCACCATCATCATCATCATGACTTACCTCCTTCGATGATTTATATTTCACATATTTATATACATATAAGTTGGACAATGTCTAAGTATTTTCTTAAAGATCATTGTAGGTACCTTACCTTAGCAAACAGCAAAGTATAAGTCAATCTGAATACCTTTAGAAATGGAATGATTCTTTTAGATTCCAATTTATTAGCAGATGAAGTTATTTATAGGTGACCTTAAAAGAATAGAATTAACCCACAAAACTCCATGTAAACATCAGAATTAGAGTAAATGTAAAAGGAGTATGGAAAAAGTAAGTCATGGATTTGGATGATATCCCTGTGATTGATGTATTTATATTTAGTTTATTTGAACATATTTTGATATCAAGTTCTGCTCCTTCTCTTTCTATTTAATGAGAGCTTGTGGTAATGACCCAGCAATAGACAGGCTGCCATCCAAGAAAAGCTCATCATGTTACATCCATGACCAGTTTCTTTCAACATTGTGAAGTGTGACTAGACCATGATTATATCTGTTTTGTGACTCAAGTTTGGGAAAAGAAGGGCATTGTGGCCATGTTGTTGTGAACATTAATAAAAATGCAAAGGCATCTTTTAAAAGCATGGTGCTATGAGTATTTTATTCAGTTTCTCCATAGAAGATGATTTATAGAAGAACAGAAATTTGTTTCTAAAATGAATCATAGGACATGATAATAATAAGAGACCACCTAACAGAGCGATGTTCAATTTCCCCTTGGTAGTCAAGATCAATTTCCCCAGCCAGCATTGTATTTATCCTCTTTACCTGTTAATTTAGAGGTTAAGTGGTTCATAGTGGCTGGAAGGTGGTCTTAAATTCCAATTCAATGGAATTATTGTTGTGTCTCCTGATAGAAGTGTTCCTCTCTTTGTACAATGACCTCCAGACTTGCAGAACATAAGGTTGTGGGAGGAATAAACAGAAATTTTGATGTTGGGCTTTAGTGGTAATAGTGAGTGTTGACACTCCCATTACTAGTCCTTGTTTCCTGCACTTGTGAATTCTGGCAACTGGAGAAACAGCACCATTACTACATGCTGATTTCAAGCATATGTAACCTTCTGGAGAACCTTCCCCAGCACTGCAAGATATTTGTTGCCTCCTACTGGCATTGTAAGTGAGTCTTCAATAGACTATCTTACCATTCTCTCAACCCAGCTACTTTAGGATGGTGGGGAACATGGTACAATGAGTGAATTCCATGAGCATGGGCCCATTACCTCACTTCCCTTGCAATGAGTTTGGTTTCTTAAATAGAAAGAATCAAGGAAGTATCAGTACCTTGATGGAGATAAGGCATTCTGTAAGTGCAGGGATAGTAGTTTTGGCAGAAGCATTACATTCTGAGAAAGCAAATCCATATCCAGAGTAAGACACTTTGTACCTTCCATTAGGGAAGTAGTCCAGTGTAATCAGCCTGCCCTGTGGTAACTGGCTGATCACCCTGAGAATGATGCCTTAACTGGGAATCAACATTGGTCTCTGTGACTGGCAGATTGGGCATTCAGCTGTGGCCACTTTGTTCCTGCCTCTGTGGTCATATTGCTCATCAATGTATTGGGTGATGGCAGGGATGGTAGAATAGGTCCCCTTTTCTACTTGTTTATTAATAATCTCCATAGAATATTAACCATAGAATAGGTCACCTTGTCTACTTGTTTATTAATATTCTCCTTTGTTGAGGTCACCCTTTGGTGAACACTCACATGGGACCCAAATATCTTCATAATTTTTGCCCACTCAGAGAAGTCTATCCCCAACCCACATTCTCAATTTGTCTTGTCACTAATTTTCCAGTCATGTTCCTTCCGAACTGCTGATCATTTAGCCAAACCATTGGCCGCAATACATGAGTCAGTATATAATTACATCTCTACCCATTTCTTCTTCTAAGCAAAGTGAATAACCATGTACAAAGGTCAGAATTCTGTCCACTGGGAGGGTTTCCCATCAGCCCAGTCCTTTGACGATGTCCCAGAAAGGGTCTGCAGTGCTGCTGCAGGTGTCCACTTGGGATGGCACCTGTATGTTGTGCAGAACCAGCTGTAAACCAGGCCCATGTTTCTCTTCCTTGGTCACATGATTGCAGAGAACTCCCTATGAAGCCAATGGTGCAGGCTGGAAGAGAAAAGGCAGTGCAGCAGGAGTGCGGACTATGGGCTTTTGTGTCACTTCTTCATGCAGCTTCCTCTTGTTCCTGCTTGGCCTGATCTTGTTTATAGCACTTTCATTTGATGATTGCACATGCCCAACTTTATAGCTCTGTGGGTCACATAACATTCAGTTCACAAGAAGGAGCTCAGGTAACTTGGTGGCCCATGGTTAAGAGTTTGTCTCATAAGGACCTGTAGATGGGCCTTACTGTTTCTCTAGCTGCAGAGGATGGGAAGGCTTTGCTTCACCATCCTAAGGATCTGCACTGTGATTCACCTATGAAGGCCTGCCAAAGGCTCCATACGGCATTTCTCTCTGTCGCTGACACTGTGTATAAAATACTATAGAATCTATTGTATTAATGTTCTCCAGAATAGGCAAATATCTAATACTCACGCAAAATAGAGGAAGGCTTTTCTTAATTGTATACAGACATACAGATAGCTTGCTTCTGTGATTTTCAACTTCAGCGTCAGCTCACGAGAAATACAAATAACAGCAATTTAGTAGTACAGATCTAAAAGCACCATAACCCTTTCCAGAAGAAGGATGTTCTTACACAGACACATAGACAAATCCAAGATTGGCAAAGCAAATTCTGGGGCTTTTCTCACCTAATAGAGAAAAGATTATTCTCTGCAAAACCAACCGAAAGTAAACCTCCAATTTTTGCTGCAGTATTCACTTGCTATTGCTGTTTAACAGAGCAACACAAATTTAGTGGCTAAAACCCACAAACACACATTTATTATCTCAGTTTATTGAATCAGGAGTTTGGACAAGGCTTATGGGTGTTCTCTGCTCCTGGGTCTTGCCAAGCTGCCATCAGGGTTTTCATTACATTGCCTTCTCATCTTCAGGCTTGACTGGAGGAAAATTTACTTCCAAGCTCATGCAAGCTGTTGGCAAAATTCATTAGCAGCTGTCTCCATAGACACTTTATAACATGGCTGCTTACTGCTTCAAGGCCAGAGGGAATTTCTCTCACTCTGGAGAGTGTGAGCTACTCTTGAAAACTTTACCTAATTACATCAGGTCTGTAGGGAACAATATATTTTGAGTAACTAAAAATTAGTTGCTTTTGGATCTTAATTGTATAAAGAATCCCTTCAGGGTCTGCCATGTTTCACAGGGTACAAGAAACTCATAGGCCCTGCCTGCACTAAAAGGGAGGAAATTTCATGGAGTGTGAACATCAGGGAGGAGTAATCATTGAGACCCCTGTAGGGTCCGCACAGCACAGCTGCCACAGATGAGGACTAATGTCCTGGCAGTGCACAAAGTGAAACCAGAATGAGCTTGTCCATGTAAATGTTCACGAAAAGCCCCTCTGTACTAGAGTGACTGCCGTAAGTGAGTCTCAGCAGCAATTTTACTTCTGCAGAGCATGGTGGATGGGGCTGACTTTTTGAGAGGGTTGAAACTGTCCCATTTTGTAATCCTCAATTGTATATATATATACCTCCACTCTATGGGTAAGATTTGAATTTTCTTGGTATTATCTTTCCATGAAGTCAAATCTATTACTTTTTTTGTTGTTTATCATTTGTGTGTGTTTGTCTTTGCTGTAGAATCTTTGCCTATGCCCAGCTCACAAAAGCATTATACATTTTTTCTAGAAGGTTTATTTTATTATCTTTTATATTTGCATCTCTGACCACCTGAAATAAATTTTATTGTATGGTCTATGAAATAAATGTTAGGTAGGATAGGTAGTAAACTAAGGCAGAGAGGAGGAGGGAGACACGTCTCACCCGTTGACTCAGCAGTGCTCAGCCTGGTCCGATAAGCTTTTTGGGTGTTCTGAACATCACAGGTAGGGACAGCGCAGGGGGAGGAGAGTCCTTGAGATTCTGTGCTGGGAAAGGGGCCCTTAATTTAACGAAGACAGAGAGCCTTTACTAGCTGTGAAGGAAAGCCTCTGTAGCTGTACATTATTCCCAAAGTTTAGAAGCCAGAGAAAGAGGGTACCTAGAAAAAGACTAAAGATTATAACCCTTGAACCCCCATAGTAGGCACAGATTAGCTGAGTGCCTACTTGTAGCCTTGTCTCAAGTGTATAGAACATAATAAGAAACTTACAACTTTATTTCCTCCGTGCATTGGGCATACAGATAGACTAGCTGGGTGCCTGTTGCAACTTGGCACTTGTATGTGCTTCATAAATAAACTGTCATCTTATTTTCACTATACGTGTTATCTCTTGCTTGAGTGTGTCTGTTGCAGTGGGAAAAGAACTGAGATGCAAGCTGGAGGTGCGCATGCTCTCTGATTTAGGTCTCTCCCCATAACTAAGAATCGAAGTATATTTTTATACTGCTATTCACTTTCCCAGCGTCGCTTACTGAAGAGAATTTTATTTCCCATTGAATTGTTTTAGTTCCTTGACTGAAAATGAACTGACCACACATGGGTCTACTATTAAACATTCTGTTCTATCCATTCATCTATTTGTAAAAGCACCAACCATATCACATTGAGTTAGTTACTGTAGCTCTACATTTTTGAAATCAGACATTTATATCACAGAGCAAAAGTCTGCAATTTTTACATAGTTTAATTTATTGTTTTAAATTTTATTCATCATGCTTTTGGTGTTATTTTTAATAGTAGACCTAACCCAAGTTTACAAAACTTTTATCCTATGTTTTACTCTAAAAGCTTTATTGGTTTATCTCTTTCATTTAGATCTCTGATCAATTTTAAATTAATATTTGTATATGGTGTAAAATAAAGGGCTAAATCTAACTTTAGGTGTGTGGATATTCAATTTTGCCAGCATCATTTTTTTGGGAAATGAAAGAGATCATTTCCCCATTGAGTTGGCTTGGTACCTTTTTAATGTAAGTCATCTGACCATGATGGTGAGTGTTAATATCTAAACTTCAATCGTGTTTCATTGGTAAACATCAATAATTTTCAACGAATGTGGTGCAAGAATATTTAAAACAATGATACCTGACAATTTAGTCATTGCCACTACCTCTTTTGTCTTAGATTGTCAAATACCGGCAACACATTAGCTGTCCAATGGGAATGAATCAGAATTTTACCTGTGTTTTGTCAGATCAGAAACAATATCTATTTCATTGTGGTGTAGAATTTTAGTAATTAGTTTATGTGTTCCATGAGATAAAAAAAATGTTGAAAATCGCTGATTTATATGTCTATTGTTTTCAAGTAGTATACTATCTTGGTTAAAGAGCTTTGTGTCAAGTTTTAAAGTTAGGAACTGTAATTCTTTAACTTTGTTCTTTTAAAAATTCTTTTGGCTATTGTGAGTACTCTGCATTTCCATAAACACTTTAGAATTAGTTTCACTTCCTGCAACAAAGCTTTCCAATATTGATGGTGATGCATCGAATGTACAGACCATTTGTTCATCCCAATACTCCCCTTTTACCTGGGTGTTAGTTCACTGGTCCTCCTTCCTTACTCAGCCCTGTGATGCAGTTAGGACATAATTTTGACAATTTACTCCCCATATCTTGGTTGTTGCAGGGGAAATGTGGCCTTTTTCTACTGCTGCATTATACTCACAATCGAAAGTTCTCCCAGGTTAACATTGAAGAACCAAATAACACAGGATCAAATGACAAGCAGTCCTTTGTGCCCGTTCCCTGTATCAGACAGGCCCAACCGAGAGCCCCCTACCCAGACAGCACACTCCTCCTCACAAAGACCACCGGAAGCTTGTCGTGGCTCTCTGATACTTTACTGATGACTACACTGACAGAGAGTGGCTGTACAGGAGAGTCCAAGGTCAGAGACACACAGAGCAAAGCATCTGTGTTTCCCCTCATGGCAGTCCAGCTCTAAACTCACCCTCTAAAAATTATTATGATATAAAAACTGAAACAAAAACTTCAAAGGTAGTGGTGGATTTTACATTTATTTATCTTAATATATTAAATAGTGGGGATTGAGCAAAAAGGAAAAAGGACTCATGGACGTTGGCAGCATTGTGCTGATCGCTGTGGGGAGAGGGGCATAAGGGGACTAAATAGTAAGAGAAAACGATATAATAAAAATTATATAAAAAGTACAGAGAAGCCTAGACTTTCCAGTGGAAACCAAATGTACTTTTTTACATAAATTTCTTTTTAAAAGATATTATTTATTCATTTTTAGAGAGAGGAGAAGGGTAGGAGACAGAGAGAAACATCATTGTGTGATAACAAAGCAGTTTAGGGCAATGAAATAATGAAATAAGATGGACTTAAACTTAGAGGACTGTATTCAGACTCATTTTCCATTTTGAAACTTATGGGACAATAATTCCTTCCATCCATAGGGTAGGTGTGTGCACGTGTTTGTTAGCTTATGCCTTTACAAACAATAAAATTATACTTAAAAGTTAGTTATCAGCAACCAGAACTTAGTGAGCATTGGCCTTGCTGGTCCTCAAGAAAACCTGGATGTTTTAATAGAAAAAGCTTGAATTCTTTCTTCATAAATCTGACATTAAAGATAAAAAAACAAAAGGCGGGATAAATGGTGAAAGAAGGAGACGTGACTTTCGGTGGTAAACACACAATGCAATACGCAGGTGACATATTATAGAATTGTACACTTGAGACCTATATATTATATTAATCAATGTCACCCCAATAAATTCAGGAAGGATTAAAAGTACCATAGTGATGGTGATCCTATCAATGACCAAGCTCTATTGAACAATTTAGCATTGACTATATTTAATGTATTGGTATGTTAAATATCACTAAGAACAAAGTTGATGAACACAAATTATGGAGAGAGTAAACAAAGAAAATTCCATACTAGTTAAAGAGAACATTTCTATATTTGCATGATAGCAAGTGAGAATTCACCTTTCACAAAAACATCAGCTATGAAATATTCCAGGCTACAGCCAGGGCATAAAATATTTGAATAGGAGTTAATTTGAACTGTGTGGGGCATAACAATGTTTTTCATAAAATAACACAGAGCACTTTCATTACCAAATGTTGGTGCTTTCATGCTTGACATTGGTCACAGATTTGAAAAAAACAAGAATTTTATACCCATTCAAGATCAGCTGCAAATAGAACTTAAGGTCAGAATATTGAAGGAATCACAGTCAGTATTATCAGAAGTGGCCTCTTTTTTTCTAGACATGATAAGTTTATTACTGAGCATTCTTTCTATCCTGGTGATAGCAGAATTTGTTTTAGGAAATTTTGCCAATGTCTTCATAGCCCTGTTGAACGGCATTGACTGGGTCAGAGGGCAAAAGCTCTCCTGCGCTGATGGGATTCTCACTGCCCTGGCGGTCTCCAGGATTGGTTTGCTTGGCTCAGTATTATCAAATTCATATGCGACTGTGTATAATCCAGCTTTCTATAGTTTAGAAGTAAAAACTATTGTTTATACTGCCTGGGTAGTAAGCAACCATTTTAGCCTCTGGCTTCCTGTTAGCCTCAGCATATTTTATTTACTCAAGATAGCCAATTTCTCCAGCCTTTTCTTTCTTCACCTCAAATGGAAAGCTAAAAGAGTGGTTCTCATGGTACTGCTGGGCTCTTTGGTCTTCTTGGTTTGTTACCTTGCAGACATGAGCCTAAAGTTAAAAATGGAGATGAATGATAATGAAAGAAACATCACTTGGGTGATCAAGTCACAGCACATTTTACGCCTCTCAGATATGACTGTATTCACGATTGCACACGTCATACCCTTTACCATGTCCCTGATGACTTTACTGCTGTTACTCTTTTCCATGTGGAAACATCTCAAGAAGATGCAGCTCAGTGGCAATGGATCCCAAGATGCCAGCACCAAGATTCATGTAAGAGCCATGCAAACTGTCATCTCCTTTCTCTTGCTCTTTTTCATTTACTTCCTGGCTCGGATCACCTCAATGTGGAATTCTAATACTCTGCAGAACAATTCAGTTGCCATGTTTTGTCGAGTTCTTGAACTCCTGTATTGTTCAATCCACTCATTTATTCTGATTTGGGGGAATAAGAAGTTAAGACAGGCCATTCTATCATTTCTGTCACAGCTGAAGTGCTGGCTGAAAGAAAATAAGTGATCAACCATGTGTCTTCTGGCTGAAAATGAACTGAAGTGTAACATTTGTGGTTCCCTCTACATTTGTTAATGTGCATAAACTTGGGTAAGATATTCTTAAACAAACTTTTACCTCAGCTTATCACAAAAATTCATATGTGTGCATGTTTGTGAAAAATATATGGAAGATTATAAAATTATAATATTATTTTTTCATGTAAGCAATTTTATTTTTCACAATAATGTAAGGATTGCTCTTAATTATGAAACTATGCATATTTCACATACATATTCTATGTTACCATCTTTCAATTAAAAATTTAAGATCTATGTTTATGTATTTTTAAAGACGTACAACTCATCTCAGAAAATAATTCTTATTTTCTCTCATAATAAGTACTACACATAGGTCCCGGAGTATGTTTGGGTATTTTTGTTAGAACCTCCAATCTTTTGGATGGTAAAAATATTCATTCTAAATCACACCATGAGGATGGATTGTTGGGATTGATGTTAACCCATCATGAATTCTTACTTCTTGGTTAATAGCAATCAGGACTGTTAAGAAAAGATGTACAAATGCAATTGAGAAATGATACAGATATTAGAATATCTGTTATATATGTGAACAATAAACAGTACTCGAGATTTTTAGATTTCATACAAGCAGGTGAAAGCTTAAAAAAATCTCTACAAAAGGGATGAAGAAGAAACCAAAGTGATCATGAAGTTTTAATGCTGCTGTGGTTCCACATGCAGGTAGAGAAGTCATTTCTTGTACTTTTTGAACTCAGAAGATCTTTTTTGAAGTTGGAACTGATGTCAGTTTCTTCATTTTACCTCTAAACCACCTTCAGGCCGCTGGTGTCCCAGTGATCTTCTCCATCTTGTGACCTAAAAATTCTTTTTAAACTTGACAGGTACATCCAAATCTTCCCTACTTAAAAACATGCTTGATATATAATAGAAAAAAATTATGGAATTTAAGCCAGTGACCTTTCCAGATATATTAAAATTGTTACATATATGTCTATGTTATAATTATAAAAATGTCTTCAAGATCTGTTTTTAGTAAAATCTCGTGGAAAATTATAAAACAGGAAGAGTGTTGACAAACATTTTGTAGCAATGTCTATTATATGAAAGAAATGTATAATTTTCTTCAACAACTGAATTTACTTGTCTTTATTAATCTTAGTATGAAGAATTTTTAACAACATTATCTATACTTTAATATAAATCTTTTCCACATGTCAATTTTTCATTGTTTTAATCATCTGTCTACTCCAGTAGAATATAAACATTATAATGTGGGATGATGTCAATCCTGTTTCCTGCTGACTCCTCAGGACATAAAAGCCAGCCCAGGGGACCGTTCATGAAATGATATTCTAAAGACTAAATCAATAGATGAATAAACTATATTAGTGCTGGAAAATCAATGACAACAAAACCCATCACAACCCATCACAGGTGGCTTACTTCCTAGTTTTGTTTGTTCACCCTGCAAATACCTCTAAACAAATCTGCACACGCTCAGTTCCAATCACGGCCTAAGACTGGGAAAATGAACTGCAGTCACATATATGCTCCAAAACACAAACTGACTCATATATATCTTGACTTTAGTATTGATTTTCCAACAGTCCTGATGAGTCTGAGGAGCCTCTGAATGCAGTTACCCAGGAATCAGGCTGATCGCAAGCACGCCATCTGGAACATGGGGTTTCCAAGATTGCCTTGGAGTCATCCCCATGCCAGACAGAGGGAGGGGAAAGATGTATGGAGGAGCACATGTGGGGTGACTTTTGGGGTATGGGCTTGTAAAGGCTGCACATAATTTTCACTCACACAATATTGATCAGATTCCGTCACATTGACACACCATCTGTGAGGCAGGATGAAACATACAGTCATTGTGTGGCCCAGAAAGAAGATGAAAACCCTGAATTTAGGGCAGATGTGTTGGAGGGTGCTTAGTGACATTTCTATTGAAAAGGCAACAAGTTATTGTAACACAAAGGAAGTTCCTTTGTTTAGAAGGGTGCCATAGCTTGTTTATGTCACTTTGAAAATTAGACATGCCTTTACATCAGTCTTGAATTTTACTCTCTGTCTTCATAAATTCCAAATAATTGAAGTTCCCACTAAATATTCTTGTCTACATAAAACGATAATCAACTCTGAACTGTAACATTTGTAGCTTCCTCATGTGACTTCCCAGTCTGATTTGCTTATAACTTCTGATTGAGCTTCTAAAATATTTCTTATCATTTATATTCAGTTATTTGTCCTTTGATTGGTTGTGGCCTTGAACTAAAAATAGTTTCATTTGAATAAATTACATCAACAAAAATACTTGACATGTAGAAGGATGTTAGTGATGAGTAACAAATAGTACTGAATTTTATAAAATTGTTTTCTGAACAATTACTATTCCAAATTTAAAATATGTGCATTATTGTTTGTTGATTTGTTTATGATGGCCATTCTGACCATTGAGAAGTGATATCTCATGTGGTTTACTTCACAGTGGTAAGAATGACCAATATAGAGAAATAAACAAACAGCAAGTACTGGCGAGGTTGTGGAGAAAAGGGAACCCTAGTGCACTGTTGGTGGGAAAGCAGACTGGTGCAGCCACTGTGGAAAACTGTGTGGAATTTCCTCAAAAAACTAAAAACAGAACTGCCTTTTGATCCAGCAATTCCACTCTGGATTATGTCCTAAAAATCCTGAAACACTAATTCAAAAGAACCTATGCACCCCAATGTTCATAGCAGCACAATTTGAATAGGCAAGTGCTGGAAGCAACCTAGGGGCCTATCGCTAAATGAGTGGATCCAAAAATTATCATACATTTACATAACAAAATACTACCAAGCAGAAAGAAAGAAAGAAAGAAAGAAAGAAAGAAAGAAAGAAAGAAAGAAAGAAAGAAAAAAAGAAAGAAAGAAAGAAAGAAAGAAAGAAAGAGCTCCTACCTTTCACAACAGCTTGGATGGACCCGGAGAGCATTATGCTAAGTGAAATAAGCCAGGTGGTGAAAGACAAATACCATATGATCTCACCTTTACCTGGAACCTAATGAACAAAACAAACAATCAAGCAAAATATAACCAAAGACATTGAAATTGGGAACAAGTTGACAGTAACCACAAGGGAGAGGGGAAGAGATAATGCGAGGAGAAAGGGAAGGATGTTCAAGGAACCAATATAAAGGACCCATGGACAAAGCCAAAGGAGGCAAGGATTGAGAGTGGAAGGTGGGCGTGGAGGTGGTGGAAATGGTGGTTGGAAAATGGGGACAACTACACTTGAAAAATGATAAAACATATTTGTGTTTAAATGTATTGTTCAGGGAGATGAAAGTGCAAAGGGATGGAAAATAATCTCTCTCATCTTTATATGTTTACATACTCAATTTAACAGTTTAGGTCATTGACACAAATGAAAATCCCATACTATGAGTAGCAGGAAGGTTTACAACCAGAACTTTTTCCTTACTTTTAAATAGACAGATTCACAAACACAGAAGCAAGAACTAACATGGATTGTCCAACCTCAGGGATTTAGAGACAGCCCTCATTTGTTTAGATAAGCATCAGCAGAGGACTTAAGGGACCTGCCACTTGAAGGGAGTAGGCTAGCAATCCTGTCTGTAAATGACCTACTTATCTATCTCCCACTGAGGAACTGGGCCATAAACATCTAATACAAACCCTAAATTTTCTTGTACCATTAACCTAGGGCAGGTACAAAAAACATCAGAGAAATATAGAAACAAACTTAAGGCTACAACATGAACAAGTTAAACCCCCGCCATAGTCTATGTAAGAGTTTGGAGGGATGGTTCCCATAGTTTTCAACTATAGCCCTCCCTAAAAGAACCCCTCTCTATTCTCACATCTTCCCCAACAGCCATCAGGGTCCCTGTCATCTCCTGCTGGATGCATCACTCCCCAGTCAAATCGTGGAAGGATCCAACTCTCTGAGGATTTCAGAAACTGAAGGATAATACCACTTACTCCTGTGGGCTGGCAGAGGACCTCAAATTCCACTTCAAAAAACAAAAACCTGTCACAGATCAGTAACACAACAACTAGGCTTTAAAATAACCCCCCCTCTCATATTTCCACCAGTTTGTCAATATGCCCAGCCTCCACCCTCAGAAAGGAATATTTGTATCCCTGTTGGATTTAACACTTATCATATAGTGTCCCAGGCCCTCCACTCCACTACCCTTCCTGTCAAATTTGTTGCCCTCAGGATACAACAATCACCATCAACCCTTAGGACCCCTGGCTCCAGACATCTATCAGGGACCAATGGATGGGCACTTTCCTCCAACTCCTCCGACTAATTATTAGCCAGTGCATGGAACCCCAAGAATTATCAATGTCCCTTTCACAACAGGAAGTAGCCAGAGCTGTCATCACCGAAAGTCCCCAAATATTAGGGTCCTGAATGCTTGAAGGGTAATGTTAGGTAGGATAGGTAGGAAGGGTAATGTTAGGTAGATAGGGTAATGTTAGGTAGATAGGTCTAAGACAGGGGGAGGGGGAGACATGTCTCACCCAGTGACTCGGCAGTTCTGAGCCTGTTCCCATAAGATTGCCGGGCACTCTGAACTTCACCAGCAGGGATAACAGGAGAAGGGGAGTCCCTGAGACTCTGTGCTGGGAAAGGGAGCCTTGGTAGCAATTTCATTGACTAAGACAAAGATCCTCTAAGAGCGGAAAGGAAAGCCTCTGTAGCTGTACATTATTCCCCAGGTTTAGAATCCAGAAGAGTCGTACCAACAAAGTGACTGAAGTATATATCCCCTGAACCCCCATAGAAGGCACACTGAGATGAACTTAGTGCCCACCTGTATATTTGGCTCAAGTGTGTAGAACAAATTTGCTAAGAAACTTACTACGACTACTTCCTGCATATACGGGGCATCTAGACTAGCTGGGGGCCTGCTTGTAGCTTTGTGCTCGTTGTGTGTGTTTCATAAATAAACTTGCTATCTCATTTCTTCTCTATGCATTGTCTCCACTTGAGTTCATGTCCTTCAGCAGAAGAATGGAGGAACAAGCTGCAGGTGGGAGGTGGTGGGGTGGTTCCCTGACTCAGGTTGCTCCCTGTAACATAGGAATCAAAGTTCAATTTTTCATACTGTTATTCACTTTTCCAGTGTCATTTATGAAGAGCATTTTATTTCCCATTGAATTGTTTCAGTTCCTTCATTGAAAACGAACTGACCACACATGTGGGTCTACTATTAAACATTCTGTTCTATCCATTCATCTATTTGTAAAAGCACCAACCATATCACATTGAGTTAGTTACTGTAGCTCTACATTTTTGAAATCAGACATTTATATCACAGAGCAAAAGTTTGCAATTCTGTAGTTTAACTTATTGCTTTAAATTTCATTCCTCATGCTTTTGGCGTTATTTTTAATAGTAGACTTAACCCAAGTTTACACAACATTTCTTCTATGTTTTACTCTAAAAGCTTTATTGGTTTATCTCTTCCATTTAGATCTCTGATCAATTTTAAATTAATATTTGTGTATGGTGTAAAATAAAGGGCTAAATCTAACTTTAGGTGTGTGGATATTCAATTTTGCCAGCATCATTTGTTGGGAAAATGAAAGAGATAATTTCCCCATTGAGTTGGCTTGGTACCTTTTTAAACTCTATTGAACAATTTAGCATTGACTATATTCAGTGTATTGGGACGTTAAATATCACTAAGAACAAAGTTGATGAACACAAATTATGGAGAGGGTAAGCAAAGAAAATTCCATAGGTTAAAGAGTACATGTCTATATTTGCATGATAGCAAATGAGAATTCACCTTTCACAAAAACATCAGCTATGAAATATTCCAGGCTACAGCCAGGGCATAAAATATTTGAATAGGTGTTAATTCAATCTGTGTGGGGTATGATAATGTTTTTCATAAAATAACACAGAGCCCTTTCATTACCATATGTCCGTGCTTTCATGCATGACATTGGTCACAGATTTGAAAAAAACAAGATTTTTATACCCATTCAAGATCAGCTGCAAATAGAACTTAAGGTCAGAATATTGAAGGAATCACGACCAGTGATATTACACCAGGTCTTATTTTGTAGACATGATAAGTTTATTACTGAGCATTCTTTCTATCCTAGTGATAGCAGAGTTTGTTCTAGGGAATTTTGCCAATGTCTTCATAGCCCTGGTGAACGGCGTTGACTGGGTCAAGGGGCAGAAGCTCTCCTGCGCTGATGGGATTCTCACTGCCCTGGCGGTCTCCAGGATTGGTTTGCTCTGGGTAATATTATTAAATTCATATGCAACTGTGTATAATCCAGCTTTCTATAGTTTAAAAGTAAAATCTATTGTTTATACTGCCTGGGTAGTAAACAACCATTTTAGCCTCTGGCTTCCTGTTAGCCTCAACATACTTTATTTGCTCAAGATAGCCAATTTCTCCAGCCTTTTCTTTCTTCACCTCAAATGGAAAGCTAAAAGAGTGGTTCTCATGGTACTGTTGGGCTCTTTGGTCTTCTTGGTTTGTCACCTCACTGAGGTGAGTCTAAAGTTAAAAATGGGGATGAATGATAATGAAGGAAACAACACTTGGGTGATCAAGTCACAGCACATTTTACACCTCTCAGATATGACTGTATTCACGATTGTGCATGGCATACCCTTTACTATGTCCTTGATGACTTTACTGCTGTTACTCTTTTCCATGTGGAAACATCTCAAGAAGATGCAGCTCAGTGGCAATGGATCTCCAGATGCCAGCACCAAGATCCACATAAGAGCCATGCAAACTGTCATCTCCTTTCTCTTGCTCTTTTTCATTTACTTCCTGGCTCGGATCACCTCAATTTGGAATTCTAATACTCTGCAGAACAATTCATTTGCCATGTTTTGTCGGTTCCTTGGACTCCTGTATTGTTCAATCCACTCGTTTGTCCTGATTTGGGGGAATAAGAAGTTAAGACAGGCCATTCTGTCACTTCTGTCACAGCTGAAGTGCTGGCTGAAAGAAAATAAGTGATCAACCATGTGTCTTCTGGCAGAAAATGAACTGAAGAAGTGTAACATTTTGTGGTTTCCTCTACATTTGTTAATGTGCATAAACTTGGGTAAGATATTCTTAAACAAACTTTTACCTCAG
Organism: Micronycteris hirsuta; assembly: GCA_004026765.1. Taxonomy (NCBI): domain Eukaryota; kingdom Metazoa; phylum Chordata; class Mammalia; order Chiroptera; family Phyllostomidae; genus Micronycteris; species Micronycteris hirsuta. The sequence continues at coordinate 19,155 of PVJI01014420.1, forward strand.
CTTATCACAAAAATTCATATGTGTGCATGTTTGTGAAAAATATATGGAAGATTATAAAATTACAATATTATTTTTTCATGTAAGCAATTTTATTTTTCACAATAATGTAAGAATTGCTCTTAATTATGAAACTATGCATATTTCACATACATATTCTATGTTACCATCTTTCAATTAAAAATTTAAGATCTATGTTTATGTATTTTTAAAGATGTACAACTCATCTCAGAAAATAATTCTTATTTTCTCTCATAATAAGTACTACACATAGGTCCCGGAGTATGTTTGGGTATTTTTGTTAGAACCTCCAATCTTTTGGATGGTAAAAATATTCGTTCTAAATCACACCATGAGGATGGATTGTTGAGATCGATGTTAACCCATCATGAATTCTTACTTCTTGGTTAATAGCAATCAGGACTGTTAAGAAAAGATGTACAAATGCAATTGAGAAATGATACAGATATTAGAATATCTGTTATATATGTGAACAATAAACAGTACTCGAGATTTTTAGATTTCATACAAGCAGGTGAAAGCTTAAAAAAAATCTCTACAAAAGGGATGAAGAAGAAACCAAAGCAACATGAAGTTTTAACGCTGCTGTGGTTCCACATGCAGGTAGAGAAGTCATTTCTTGTACTTTCTGAACTCAGAAGACCTTTTTTGAAGTTGGAACTGATGTCAGTTTCTTCATTTTACCTCTAAACCACCTTCAGGCCTCTGAATTCCCAGTGATCGTCTCCATCTTGTGACCTAAAAATTCTTTTTAAACTTGACAGGTACATCCAAATCTTCCCTACTTAAAAATATACTTGATATATAATATAAAAAAAATTATGGTATTTAAGTTAGATATCTTTTTGGACATATGAAAATTTTACATATAATGTCTATGTTATACTTATAAAAATGTCTTCACAACTGTTTTTTGTAAAATCTTGTGGAAAATGATAAAATAGAAAGTGTGTTGATATAAATTTTGTAGCAATGTCTATTATATGAAAGAAATGTATAATTTTCTTCAACTACTAAAGTTACATGTCTGTATTATTCTTAGTATCAAGATTTTAACATTATCTATACTTTAAAATAAATCTTTTTCACATGTGAATTTTTCATTGTTTTAATCATCTGTCTGCCCCAGTAGAATATAAACATTATAATGTGGGATGATGTCTACCCTGTTTCCTGCTGACTCCTGAGGATATAAAGCCAGCCCATAGGATAGTTCATGAAAATGATATTCTGAGGACTAAACCAATGGATGAATAAACTATATTAGCACTGGAAAACCAATGACAATAAAACCCATCACAGTATCTGCAGATGGCTTAGATTTCCTAGTTTTGTTTCTTTACTCTTCACATGTCTCTAAACACATCTGCACATGCTCAGTTCCAATCCCTTCTTAAGACTAGGGAAATGAACTGCAGTCACATATATGCTCCAAAACACAAAGTGACTCAAACATAACCCGACTTTAGTATTGCTTTCCTAACAGTCCTGATGTGTCTGAGGGGCCTCTGTATGCAGTTACCCAGGAATCAGGCTGATCGCAAGCATGCCGTCTGGAACATGGGGTTTCCAAGATTGCCTTGGAGTCATCGCCATTCCAGACAGAGGGAGGGGAAAATGTATGGAGGAGCACATGTGGGGAGACTTTTGGAGGATGGGCCTGTAAATGCTGCACATAATTTTCACTCACATGGTATTGATCAGTCACATTTGCCACATCATCTGTAAGGAGGCTGACAATACAGTCACTTTATAGCCCAGAAAGATGAAAACAGTGAATTTAAGACACAGATATTGGAGGGTACCTCATAACATTTCTACTGAAAAGGCAACAAGTTTTTTAACACAAAAAAATTCCTTTGTTTAGAAGGGTGCCATAGCTTGTTAATGTCACTTTGAAAATTTGACATGCTTTTACATCAGTCTTGAATTTTTCTCCCTGTCTTCATAAATTCTAAACAATTCTAGTTCCCACTAAATATTTCTGTCTTCATAAAATGATAATCAACTCTTAATTATAGCATTTGTAACTTCCTCATGTGATTTCCCAGTCTGATTTGCTTATAACTTCTTATCGAGATTCTAAAATATTTCTTATCGTTTATATTGAGTTATTTGTTCTTAGATTGGTTGTGGCCTTGAACTAAAAATAACTTCAATTAAACAAATTACATCAACAAAAATATTTGACATATAGAAGTAGAAGGATGTTATTGATGAGTAACAAATAGCGACTGAATTATATAAAAGTTTTTCTGAGTATTTACTATTCAAAAGTTAAAATATTTCATTTATTCTTTGTTGATTTGTTTCTGATGGCCATTCTGACTGGTGTAAAGTGGTATCTCATGTGGTTTTACAATGAAATACCACTTCACACTGGTCAGAATAGCCATCAGAATCAAATCAACAAACAACAAGTGCCAGGGAGGTTGTGGAGAAAAGGGAACACTACTACATTGTTGGTGGGTGTGCAGACTGGTGAAGCCACTGTGGAAAACACTATGGAATTTCCTCAAAAAACTAAAAATGGAACTGCTTTTTGACCCAGCAACTCCACTGCTGGGTTATACTCTAAGAATCCTGAAACACTAATTCAAAAGAACCTATGCACTCCAACATTCGTAGTAGCACAATTTACAATAGCCAAGGGCTAGAAGTGACCTAGGTGCACATCGGTAAAAGAGTGGGTCAAAAAACTGTGGCACATTTACATGATTGGAATACTATCCAGCAGAAAGAAAGAAGGAACTCCTACCCTTCACCGCAGCATGGATAGAAGTGGAGAGCTTATGCTAAGTGAAATAAGCCAGGTGGTGAAAGACAAGTTCTGTATGATCTCACCTATAAGTGGAACCTAATCAACTAAACAAACAAGCAAGCAATATATAACCAGGGACATGGAAATAAAGAACACACTGACAGTAACCCGAGGGGAGGCACGAGGAGATAATGGAAGGTGAATAGGGGAAGGATTATCAAATAACATGGATAAAGGACCCATGGACAAAGCCAAATGGGGGAGGGATTGAGGGTGAGAAAGTTGTGGAAGGAAAATAGAGACAACTGTACTTTAACAACAATAAAAAATATTTGCATTTAAATGTATTGTTCAGGGAGATGAAAGTGTAAAGTAATGGAAAATAATCTCTCTAATCTTTATATGTCTACACACTTGACTTAACAGTTTGGGTCATTGACACAAATGAAAATCTGCAGCTGTGCTAAGATAAGTGAATACTGTTTTTGTTTATTCTGGGAATTATATAGCCAACCCCACCTCAAGAGGCTATCGTTACTGGACTAAAGCCTAAGGTCCACACAAAAGGGGTGGTAGCACAGTAACTTTCTTATTGGATACTGGGGCCACCTACTCTGTTCTTCCTTCCTTCCTTAGACCCCTCTCCTCACAATCCCGCACCATACTATGAGTAGCAGGAAGGCTTACAACCAGAACTTTTTCTTTATTTTTGAATAGACAGATTCACAAACATAGAAGCTACAACTAACATGGATTGTCCAACCTCAGGGATTTAGAGACAGCCCTCATTTGTTTAGATAAGCATCAGCAGAGGACTTAAGGGACCTGCCACTTGAAGGGAGTAGGCTAGCAATTCCATCTGTAAATGACCTACTTATCTATCTCCCACAGAGGAACTGGGCCATAAACAAATAATACAAACCCTAAATTTTCTTGTACCATTAATCTCAGGCAGGTATAAAAAGCATCACAGAAATATAGAAACAAACTTAAGGCTACTAACACAAACAAGTTAAACTGTGGACGTAGTCTTAGTAAGAGTTTGGAGGGACGGTTCCCATAGTTTCAAACTACGGCCTTCCCTAAAAGAACCCCTCTCTATTCTCACAGCTTCCCCAACAGCCATCAGGGTCCCTGTCATCTCCTGCTGGATACATCACTCCCCAGTCAAATCGTGGAAGGATCCAACTCTCTGAGGATTTCAGAAACTGAAGGATAATACCACTTACTCCTGTGGGCTGGCAGAGGACCTCAAATTCCACTTCAAAAAACAAAAACCTGTCACAGATCAGTAACACAACAACTGGAATTTAAAATAACCCCCTCTCTCATATTTCCACCAGTTTGTCAATATGCCCAGCCTCCACCCTCAGAAAGGAATATTTGTATCCCTGTTGGATTTGACACTTATCATATAGTGTCCCAGGCCCTCCACTCTACTACCCTTCCCGTCAAATTTGTCACCCTCAGGATACAACAATCACCATTAACCCTTAGGACCCCTGGCTCCAGACATCTATCAGGGACCAAAGGATGGGCACTTTCCTCCAACTCCTCCAACTAATTAGTAGCCAAAAGATGAAATCCAATGGTGACTCTCCAATGCAGACAACATGTATATTTTTTTATGATAAATTTCTTCTTTTAAAAAGATTTTATTTATTTATGTTTAAAGAGAGGGGAACAGAATGAGACAGAGAGAAGAAACATTGCTGTTTGAGAGCAAAACAGCTGCCTGTCACCCCCCCCCCCAACTGGGGACATGGTGCACAACCCAGGCATGAGCCCTGATCCTGAATGGAACTGACAGCCACATGGTTCTCAGGCTGGGTCCAGTCCACTGAACCACAGCAGCAAGGGCTGGAAACCACATGTAAGTTTGAAGTTTCCAAGGAATATTTATAACATTTCTGAACATTTTAACTAAATAATTAATATTTAAATATGAAATAGACTTGAAAGAGAAACTTCATTAAAGCCCTAACATGAGAGATATGTTTGATATCTATTAATAATGAAATAATTAAATAAAAGATGGGCTTAAACAAGAGACATTATAGATGCTCATTTACCATTTGGAAAGTGATGGGACAATAAAATCTTCTGTCCATAAGATACGAGTGAGTATATTTGTGTCCTTATGCCTTTATAAACAATAAAATTATTCTTAAATGTAAGTTATCAGGAACCAGATCATAGCGAGCATTGGCCATGCTGAGGTCCTGAAGAAAACCTCGATGCTTTAATAGGAAATCCTTGAATTCTTACTTTATAAATTTGACATGAACAAAAACAAAAACAGGGGCAAATGGTGATGGAAGGAGACTTGACTTTGGGTAGTGAACACACAATACAATATGTAGATGATAATGATAGAATAGTATGCTTGAGACTTCTAGGCAAGATGGAAGTGTAAATAGACATACTTTGATTTCTTGCACAATCAAAAGAAGGACAACAACAGATTTAAAAATAAAAATAACTAGAACTGCTAGAAAATAGAACTGTATGAAAGTCCAAGCAAGGAGTTAAAGAAGATACAGCATTCAGAATGGTAGGAGAGGGTGAGATGGGCATTCAGGGTGCAGAAAACATGGGGCAAGGTGGTGGCTGGAGGACTGGGTCAGTGAGGCAACAGCTGGCAGCCTGGGAGGAACAAGTTGTGAGCAAGACAGATCACACCATCCAGGGTTCCAGGGTGGGAAAGGAAAATCTCAAAACCTCTGTCTATAAAAGGCTGTGGTGGTGGTAGTGGCAGGAGAAACTTCCAGCTTCACAGGAGAGTTCACTGAAGAGACCCACAGGGTCCTAGAATGTACACAAATCCACACACCTGTGAATCAGCAACAGAAAGGCCCAATTTGTTTGTAGGGGGGAAAGTGACTGAAAGCTGGCATTGTTCCCTCTCTGACACATCCCCCACATATAATGCCATAAAGCAGCAATGCACATTGCCCTGCCCTAGAAAATACCTAAGGATCCACCCCTTACAACACAGCAACTGTGCTAAGACAAAATGGCCCAGATGAAAGAACGGATCAAAGCTCCAAAAATAGAACAAGCAATAAAGAGATAGCTAACCTATCAGATGCAGAATTCAAAACACAGGTAATCAGGACGCTCACAGAATTGGTTGAGTATGGTTGCAAAATAGAGGAAAAATTGAAGGCTATGCAAAGTGAAATAAGGAAAAATATGCAGGGAACCAACAGTGAAGGGGGAAAAAAAACTGGGAATCAAGCCAACAATTTGGAGCAGAAGGAAGAAATAAACATTCAGCTAGTATAGAATGAAGAAATAAGAATTAAAAAATATGAGGAGAGGTTTAGGAACCTCTGGGACAACTTTAAATTCTCCAACATCTGAATCATAGAGGTGGCAGAAGGAGAAGAGAAAGAGTAAGAAATTGAAAACGTATCTGAAAAAATAATGATGGAGAACTTCCCCAATCTGGCAAAGGAAATAGGTTTCCAGGAAGTCCAGGATGCTCAGAGAGTCCCAAAGAAGTTGGACTCAAGGAAGCATACACCAAGGCTTATCATGATTACATTACACAAGATTAAAGATAAGGAGAGATCTTAAAAGCAGCAAGAGATAAGGAGACATTTACCAACAAAGGAGTTCCCATAAGTCTATCAGCTGATTTCTCAAAAGAAACCTTGCAGGCAAGAAGGCACTGGAAATAAGTATTTGAAGTCATGAAGGCAAGGACCTACATCCGAGATTACTCTATCCAGCAAAGCTATCATTTAGAACAGAAGGACAGATAAAGTGCTTCCCAGAGAAGGCCAAGTTAAAGGAGTTCATCATCACCAAGCCCTTATTATATGAAATGTTAAAGGGACTTAGAAAAGGAAGATGGTCAAAACTATGAACAGTAAAATGACAACAAACTCACAACTATCAACAACTAAACCTAAACACAAAAACAAACTAAGCCAACAGCTAGAACAGGAACAGAGTCACAGAGATGGAGATCACATGTAGGGTTATCAATGGGGTGGGTGTGGGGGAGAATGGGTGAAAAGGTACAGGGAATAAGAAGCATAAATAGTGGGTACAAAATGGACAAGGGGAGGTTAAGAATAGTACAGGAAGTGGAGAAGCCAAAGAACTTATATGTACGACCCATGGGTGTGAACTAACGGGGGGAATGTGGGTGGGAGGTGGGGTGCATGGTAGAGGGGAATAAAAGGGAGAAAAAAGTGGGACAATGTAATAGCATAATCAATAAAATACGCATTAACAAAAAGAACTGTGTGCTTGAAACCTACATAATTTTAGTAACCAATGTCACCCCAATTAAATAAAAATTTAAAAATATCCATAGTGGTGATGATCCTACAGCAACGACCAATGCTCCACTGAAGCATGACCATATTCAAATGACCAAGCTCTATTGAGCAACTTAGAATTTACTGTATATTCAATGTATTGGGATGTTAAATTTCACTAAGAACATAGTTGATGAACACAAATTATGGAGAAGATAAACAAAGTAAGTTGCAAAATGAGGAAAGTGAATATGTCTATATTTGCATGATAGCAAATGAGAATTCAACTTTCACAACATCAGTTATGAAATATTCCAACCAACAGCCAGGACATAAAATATTTGAATAATCATTAATTTGAGCTGTTTGGGGCATAACAACGGTTTTCATAAAAAAGCATTGAGCTCTTTCATTACCATACTTTGCTGTTTCCATGCTTGAGATTGGTCATAAATTTTTTAAAAATAAAAGTATTTTATACACATTCGAGATCAGCTGCAAATAGAACTTAAGATAAAAATATTAAAGAAATCACGACCAGTGATATATTTGGCCGTGTTTTTCTAGACATGTTAAGTTTATTACAGAGCATTCTTTCTATCCTAGTGATAGCAGAATTTGTTCTAGGAAATTTTGCCAATGTCTTCATAGCTCTGGTGAACGGCATTGACTGGGTCAAGAAACAAAAGCTCTCCTGCGCTGATGGAATTCTCACTGCCCTGGCGGTCTCCAGGATTGCTTTGCTCTGGGTAATATTATTAAATTGGTATGCAACTGTGTTTAATCCAGGTTTATATAGTTCAGGGGTAAGAACTATTGCATATATTGCCTGGGTAGTAAGCAACCATTTTAGCCTCTGGATTGGTACTAGCCTCAGCATACTTTATTTGCTCAAGATAGCCAATTTCTCCAGCCTTTTCTTTCTTCACCTCAAATGGAAAGCTAAAAGAGTGGTTCTCATGATACTCTTGGGCTCTTTGGTCTTCTTGGTTTTTCATCTTGCAGTGGTGAGTTTAGAAGAAAAAATGGGGATGAATGAATATGAAGAAAACATCACTTGGGTGACCAAATTGAGAGAAACTGTACACTTCTCAAATAATACTGTATTCACCATTGTACATGTCATACCCTTTACCATGTCCCTGATGGCTTTACTGCTATTGATCTTTTCCCTGTGGAAACATCTCAAGAAGATGCAGCTCAGTGGCAAAGGATCCCAAGACGCCAGCACCAAGGTCCATGTAAGAGCCATGCAAACTGTGATCTCCTTTCTCTTGCTATTTTTTATTTACTTTCTTGCTCAAATCATTTCAAAGTGGAATTCTAATGTTCGGCAGAACAATTTAGTTGGCATGTTTTTTCAGGTTCTTGGTCTCCTGTATTCTGCAAGCCACTCATTCATCCTCATTTGGGGTAACAAGAAGCTAAGACAGGCTATTCTGTCATTTCTGTGGCAGCTGAGGTGCTGGCTGAAAGAAAGGAAATAAGTAGATACCCATGTGTCTTCTGGCAGAAAACAGACTGATAGAGTCTGTAACATTTTGTACATCCTACTACATTTCTCAATGTGTGTAAAATTGGTAAGGAATACCTAGAACAACCTTTACCTCTGCTTACCACAAAAATATATATGTGTGCATGTTTGTGAAAAATCCTAGAAAGATTACAAAATCACAAAATTACTTTTTATGTAAGATTCTAATTTTACAAATTAGTGTAAAAAATTCCTCATAATTATGAAGCCATGCATATTTCGCATATATTTTCTATGTTTTCATGTTGCAATTAAAAAATTTATGATCTACATTTAGGCATGTTTAAAGACTGAAAACTCATATCAAGAATCATACCTATTTTCTATTGTAATTACTTCCATACATAAGTACCTGAATGTATTTAGATTGTTTTGTTCGAACTTCCAATTTTTTTAAATATATTTTATTGATTATGCTATTACAGTTGTCCCATTCCCCTTCTTTATTGCCTTCCACCCCACACCCCCCATTCCCCACCCTTTTGTTTTTGCCCATGGGTCATACACAGAAGTTCTTCGGATTCTACATTTCCTATACTATTCTTAACCTCCCCCTGTCTGTTTTCTACCTACCATTCATGCTATTTATTCTCTGCACCTTTCCCCCCTCTCTCCCCTTCCCACTCCCCTGTTGATATCCCTCCATGCCTTATATAAATCCCTTTAACATTTCATATAATAAAGGCTGGGTGATGATGAACTCCTTGAACTTGACCTTGGTCTGGGAAGCACTTTACCTACCCTTCCATTCTAAATGAAAGTTTTGCTGGATAGAGTATTCTTGGATGTAGGTTCTTGCCTTTCATGACTTGGTATACTTATTTCCAGCTCCTTCTTGCCTGAAAGGTCTCTTTTGAGAAATCAACTGACAGTCTTATGGGAATTCCTTTGTAGGTAACTATTTCCTTTTCTCTTGCTGCTTCTAAGATTCTCTCCTTATTTTTAATGTTGGGTAATGTATTTATGATGTGCCTTGGTGTGTTCCTCTTTGGGTTCAAATTCTTTGGGACTCTCTGAGCTTCCTGGACTTCCTGGAAGTCTATTTCCTTCACCAGCTTGGGGAAGTTCTCCCTCATTATTTGTTCAAATAAGTTTTCAATCCCTTGGTCTTCCTCTTCTCCTTCTGGCACCCCTATGACTTGGATGTTGGGACATTTATAGATGTCCTGGAGGTTCCTAAGCCTCTCCTCATTTTTTTGAATTCTTGTTTCTTCATTCTTTTCTGGTTAAATATTTTTTTCTTCCTTCTGTTCCACTCCATTGATTTGAGTCCCAGTTTCCTTCTCATCCCTATTGGTTCCCTGCACATTTCCCTTCATTTCCTAAACATATCCTTCATTTGTTCAACTAATTGCAACCAACATTTCTTCAATTTTGTGAGCATCCTGATTACCAGTGTTTTGAACTGTGTGTCTGATAGGTTGGCTATCTCTTCCTCACTTAGCTGAATTTTTTTCTGGAGCTTTGATCTCTTTTTTCATTTGGGCCATTTTTTTTTTCGGTGTGCCTGTTACTTTAAGGGGCGGAGCCTTAGGTCTTCACCAGGGCTGTCTGTGGGGGTGGGGCCTGAGCAAACAATGGTACTTGCTCCACTCTCTGAACTTCCCCCACTACCCACAAGCAAGTTGGGTCCTTCTTTGCTGGCTCCAGGGTGGATGGGGGGGCCTGTGTAGTTCCAAGTCCCTGTGGGTCTCTCCAGTGAACTTTCCTATGAGGCTGGGAATTCCTCCCACTGACACATCAACCCCCATAGGTGTTTTCAGTTGGTGGTTTGAGGGTTTATTTCCCCGTGATGGTGGGTTTTGGGGTCTTCTTTGCTCCCCAGCTTTTTCTCCCAGTTTATCTGAGCGTGAATGAGGGACCGCCCAGTCCACCAGTCTTGTCCCTGCTGGGTCCGGGTGGGCCAGCCATGTTTTGGCCGGGCACACTCGCTGCGGGCCTCTCTGGGCAGCTTCAGTGTTGCCCCTACCACTCCACAAACCTTGGTCTCGCCACGCACTCTCTGCCTGGCTCCGCCCTGCTTACCAGTCTGGATGAACGTGTCTTCTTTAACTCCCTGGTTGTCGGACTTCCACTCAGTTCAATTTTCTGTCAGTTCTGGCTGTTTTTGTTTTTTAAATTGATATTTTTCCTCTTTTGGTTGTGTGAGGAGGCACAGTGTGTCTACCTATGCCTCCATCTTGGCTGGCAGTCTCCTGAACTTCCAATTTTTTGATTGGTAAAAATATTCATTCTAAATCACACATTGAGGATGGATGTTTGGGATAGATGTTATTCCATTGAATTGTTACTTCATGGTAAAGAGCAAACAGAACTGTTAAGAAAAAATATAGGTAATGAAATTAAGAAGTGATAAAGAAATTTAGAATATATTTATATACATATACCATCAACACTACTAGAGATTATTAAATTTAATACAAGTAGATGAAAGGTTAGAAAAAATAAATTCTGTAATAGGGATGAAGAAGACAACAGAATGATTTTGACTGTTTTGTAATGCGGCTAGAGTTCCATGTGTGGTTAGGAAGGTCATTTCTTACAGTTTTTCAATTTGGAGAATTTTTTTGAAGTTGAACACTGATTCAATTCATTTCTTTACCCCTAAACCACCTTTGGGCCTCTGAATTGCCAGTCACCTGCTCCATCTTGTGACCTAAAAAGTTCTTTTTAGCTTTAGGCAGGAAGAATCAAATCTTCCCTATCTTAAAGATATGCTTGATATAAGAATAGTAAAAAATTATGGTATGTTAGTCAATGTCTTTTCTGAATATGTGAAAATTTTTACTTATGATCTATGTAATAATTATAAAAATGTCTTCGTAACTGTTTTTATTAAAATCTTATGGGAAATGATGAAATAGAAAGTGTTTGGGGATAAATTTGGTAGAAAAAAAGTTTTATAAGAAATATCTAACCTTATTCAACAATTGAATTTATGTGTCTATATTATTCTTAGAATAAGAAATTTTAACAACATTATCTATACTTTAAAATAAATCTTTCCCACATGTGAATTTTTCATTTTTTTAATCATCTGTCTACCCCAGTAGAATATAAGCATTATAATGTGGGATGATGTATATCCTGTTTCCTGTTGACTCCCCAGGACATAAAAGCCAGCCCAAAGACAGTTCATGAAAATGGTATTCTAAAGACTAAACCTGTGGGAGGCTCTACCCTCAGGGCCCCCCCTTACCGTCATGGATGAGAATAAGTCTACCAAGACATGATCTGCTTGGAGAGGAAAGGTAGCTGATCTCTCAAAGAAGAAGGGCCTTGAGCCTGTTCCTCAAAGGGCTTTTATTGGGTTCAATTTGCACAGGAATACAGGTAAAGCTCATCAATCATTGTCAGGCATTAAGGATCAAACAATAGATAATATACAAAGAACTATGAGGGTTTACACTGAGTCAGGGTCAGTTAGCTAAAGGGCCATAAAACTTTGGGGAAACAAACTCATTTCATGCTTGGACCATTATCAGAAAATTGAGAACATCCTTAGCAAAACAGGTTTCACAGGATTTTATGTGTTCTTTCTTAGGCCTGATCACCCGTTCCAGCCCAGGGATGCACTGCCCCTTGGGTATTGTTTCATGCTTAAGTCAGGCAGGGGAAGTAAGGCAGCCAAGAGATTAGGAGACTTTTTGCAGACAGAATGAGGACTCAGGCTATGTCAAAGCTGAGGGGTGAGGATTCATCACCCCCTTTTTCTACAGCCCCCCAAGTTCTTCCCTGGGGTCCCCTAAGTGGCTGTGCGTGTCTTAGGTTGTTCCTCCCTTGAATCTTACCCATCATTGGCTAACCAGCCATGCGCTTCTGGGCCAAGCAAGGTGAAGTAAAAGGGGGCAGAGATAGCGCCCCTACCAGAGAGATAAGCTTTGTCTCCTTAGTGTCTTAGAGTCCCAAGGTTTCTTGCTCAGCCTTAGCCATGGCAGATTATAGCTCCTAAAACCAGGCAGGGCAGTTCCCAACATAAACCAATGGATGAATAAACTATGTTAGTGCTGGAAAACCAATGACAACAAAACCCATCACAAAATCTGAAGGTGGCTTACTTCCTAGTTTTGTTTTTTTGCCCCATAAATACCTCTAAATAAATCTTCACATGCTCAGTTCCAATCACTGCCTAAGACTAGGGAAATAAACTGTAGTCACATATATGCTCCAAAACACAAAGTGACTCATACATAACCCAACTTTGGTATTGCTTTCCTAACAGTCCTGATGTGTCTAAGGAGCCTCTGTTTGCAGTTACCCAGGAATCAGGCTGATCGCAAGCATGCCATCTGGAACATGGAGTTTCCAAGATTGCTTTGGAGTCATCCCCATGCCAGACAGAGGGAGGGGAAATATGTGTGGAGGAGCATGAGTGGGGAGATTTTGGGAAGATGGGCCTATAAATGGTGCATATAATTTTCACCCACAAGCTGATAATTGATCAGATTCAGTCACATTGCCACACCATCTGTAAGAGAGGCTGAAAAATACAGCCACTCTATACTCCAGAAAGAAGATGAGAACCTTGAATTTAGGATAGAGATGTTGGAGGGCACTTAGTAACATTTCAATGAAAAAGTCAGTAAGTTAGTGTAACACAAAAGAAGTTCCTTTGTTTAAAAGGGTGCCAGAGTTTATTCATGCCACTTTGATAATTTAACATGCCCTTTTAACAGTCTTGAATTTGTTTCTCTCTTTCTTCATAAATTCTAAATAATTCAAGTTCCAACTGAATTATTGCAAGTCTGTCCACAAACCTCTTTCTCGAATTGTGTTGTTGCTAATTTTCCAGTCATGCTCCATCCAAGTTGCTGACCATCCAGCCAAACTATTGGCCATGGTCCTTAGTCAGTATGTATTAATACAGCTCTACCAATTTCTCCTTCTAAGCAAAGTGGACAACTGGATACGATGGTCAGAATTCTGTCCACTAGGAGAGTTTCCTATCAGCACTGTCCTTGAGGATGTCCCAGAAAGGGGCTGCAGTGCTGCTGCAGGTGTCCAGTTGGGATGGCACATGCATGTTGTGCAGAACTTGCCATAAACCAGGCCCATGTCTTCTCTTCCTCTGTCTTCTCTTCCTCCTTTTCCTCTAGCTGAAGGGAAATATCCAAGAGGTCAGTGGTACAGGCTGGAAGAAAAAGGCAGTCAGCAGGAGTGGGGACCACTGGTATTTGATTCACTTTTCATGTTCCTTACTACTATTATCTAGTAAGGTTTACTACGGCCTGCTCATGTCTACACCACTTCCATTTGATGATTGCACATGCCTAACTTTATTCCTCAGTGGGTCAGATAACACTAAGTTCACAATGGGAAGCTCAAGCCACATGGTAACTTGGTGGACCCAGGCTAAGGGTTTTGTCTTGTAAGACCTTGTAACAAGCTAGGAGACGTTTCTTTAGCTGCAGATGATGGTAGGCTTTGCTTCACCATCCTAAGGACCTGCACCGTGAATCACCTGTTCCCATCTGTCACTGAGACTGTGTGTGAGACACTATAGAACCTATTGTACCAATGTTCTCCAGAGGTAGGTAAAGTTTTAATACTCAGTAATAGGTGAAGGCTTTTGTTAATTGTATACAAGTATACAGAGAACTTGCTGCTTTGATTGTACAGCTTCGGCTTCAGCAGAGGATAAATAGGTAACAACAATTCACTAGACAGACCTAAATGCATTATAATCCTTTCCAGAAGAAGGATATTCTTACGCAGACATATAGGCAACCCCAAGACTAGCAAAGCAAATTCCTGGTCATATCTCACCAGATAGAGAGGAGCTTTTTCACTATCAAATAGACCAAAACTAAATTCGCAATGATCACTGTCATATTCATTTGCAATCATTGTTTAACAGATTAACACAAATTTAGTGGCTAAACCCCACAAATACACAAATATAATATTTCAGTTTATTGGGTCAGGAGTATAGGCAAGGCTCAGGGGTGTTCTCTGCTTCTGGGTCTTGCCAAGCTGCCATCAGGGTTTTCATTACACTGCCTTCTCATCTTCAGGCTTGACTGGAGGAAAATTCACTTCCAAGCTCACGCAAGTTGTTGGCAAAATTCATTAGCAGCTGTCTCCATAGACACTTCATACGATGGCTGCTTAATGCTTCAAGGCCAGAGGGAATCTCTCTCACTCAGGAGAGTGTGAGCCACTCTTGAAAACTTTGCCTAATTACATCAGGTCTGTAGGGAACAATATATTTTGAGTAACTAAAATTTAGTTGCTTTTGGATCTTAATTGTATAAAGAATGCCTTCAGGGTTTGCCATGTTTTGCAGGGTACAAGAAACTCATAGGCCCTGCCCGCACTAAAGGGGAAGAAATTTCATGGGGTGTGAACATCAGGGAGGAATAATCATTGAGACCCCTGTAGGGTCCGCACAGCACAGCTGCCACAGATGAGGACTAATGTCCTGGCAGTGCACAAAGTGAAACCAGAACGAGCTTGTCCATGTAAATGTTCACGAAAAGCCCCTCTGTACTAGAGAGACTGCCGTAAGTGAGTCTCAGCAGCAATTTTGCTTCTGCAGAGCGTTGAGGGCAGGTCTTTTCAGAGGATTGAAATGGCCGCATATTGTAATGCTAATTTATGTCTTTTTATGAAGTTTAATTCGTTACTTTGTTTTGTTTAGAGTGTTTGTGTGTGTGTTGTGTGTCCATCCTAGCTAAAAATTGTTGTCTATCCCCAGGTCACACAAACATAGATATTTTCCAGAAACTTTATTTTATTATCTTTTATATTTAGGTCTATGATCACCTCAAATAAATTCTTGTTAGGTATGAAACAAGAATTGAAGTTCATTTTTTTACACTGTTATTCACTTTCCCAGGATCCCATATTGAAGAGCATTTCTATTTCCCATTGAATTCTTTTAGTTCCTTGGTTGACAATGAACTGACCACACATGTGTGGATCAATTATTAAACATTCTGTTCTATTCATTGATCTACTTGTGTAAGTAAACAACAATATCACATAGACTTAATTACTGTAGTTCTACATTCTTGAGATCAAGTATTTATTTAACAGAACAAAAGTTTTTAATTTTTGTGTTGTTCAACTTATTCAGTTTTAAATTTTATTTAGTTTTAATCTAATATTTAGCTGAGTATGAAACCGTAATTGTCCCAAAGGAGACAGCTCCAAGAGAAAGGGGAGTGGATGTTTTAAACTAGCAGAATCACA
The DNA here is from genome assembly GCA_004026765.1 of Micronycteris hirsuta. NCBI lineage: Eukaryota > Metazoa > Chordata > Mammalia > Chiroptera > Phyllostomidae > Micronycteris > Micronycteris hirsuta. The sequence continues at coordinate 34,936 of PVJI01014420.1, forward strand.
GATGCATCCGGTATCCATGGACTCCAAGATACATCATATAATAGAAAACTTGAGACTTAGCGCTTTTTCTATGCCAATATTTCAATTGCATTTGCTGTTATGTCTAATCGATTGACATAACTCAAATTACAAAACTTTTCTTCTAGGATTTATTCTAAAGGTTTTATTGGTTTATATTTTTCATTTAGGTCTCTGATAAAGTTTAACATAATTGTTGTGCATGGTATAAAGTAAGGGACTCAATTCAGCTGTATGTATGTGAATATTCAATTTTGTCAGCATCATTTGTTTTAAAAATATATATTTCCACATTGAATCGACATAATATTTTTCATCTGACCATGATGGTAAGTGGTAATATCTGAACTTCAATCGTGTTACATTAATATATATATCAGTGATTTTCAACCAGTGTGTGGCAAGAATTTTTAAAACATGCAATACCTAACAATTTAGTCATTGCCGCTGACCTCTCTTACATCAGATTGTCAATAAAAAGCAGACAACAGACAACACAACAGCCGTCCAATGTGAATGAATAAAAATTTTGCCTATTTTTCGTCAGACAGAAAAACTATGCTTTTTTGTTGTGCCACTGAATTTTGGTAATTACTTCTGTGTGCCATGAGATAAAAAAACGTTGAAAATCGCTGACATATATATCTATTGTTATTCAGGCGGTACACTTTCTTGATTAATGTAGCTTTGTAGCAAGCTTTAAAATTAGGAATTGTAATTCTCCAACTTTGTTTTCTTTAAAAATTTCTTTTGGCTATTGTGACTATTTTGAATTTCCAGAAACACTTTAGAAATAGTTTCATTTTCTGAAAAATAGCCTTCCAATATTGATGGTGACGCACTGAATGCACAGACCATCTGTTCATCCAAAGACTCCCTTTTTACCCAGAGTTTAGTTCACTGGTCCTCCTTCGTTACTCAGCCCTGTGATGCAGTTAGGACATAATTTTGTCTATTTATCATGGTTGTTGCAGGGGGGAATCTCATCTTTTTCTACAGCTACGTCATACCCATAAGTGAAAGTTCTCCCAGGTTAACTTTGAAGAACCAAATATCACAGCATCAAATGAGTAAATATCAGACGGGCCCAACTGAGAGCCCTCTACCCAGACAATATACTCCACCTCATAAAGACCAGCTTGTCATGGATATCTGATATTTTACTGATGATTACACTAACAGAGAGTGGTTGTAAAAGAGAGTCCAAGGTCAGAGACACACAGAGCAGAGCATCTGGGCTTTCCTTCATGGCAGACCAGCTCTAAGCTCGTCCTCTAATGAACAATTATATTGTAAAAACTGAATCAATAAAATATAGGGTAGTGGTTGATTTTAACACTTATTAATCCTAATGTATTAAGTAATCTGAAATAAGTTAAACAGAAAATAAAACTGAATTTTTGTATACTGAGAACTTTATCCTCCAATGGAAACCACATGATCTTTTGCATTTTCTAAGTAATATTTATAAGATTTCTGAACAATTTAATTCAATAATTACTATTTAAATATTAAATAGACTCAAAGGAGAAACTTCATCAAAGCCCTGACATGAGAGATTTATTTAATATCTGTTAATAACAGGCTGAAAACCCTAAATGGAATAGAAGGTGTATTTTCACTTCAATGACCTGATTGAGACTCATTTTCCTTTCTGAAAACTATGGGACAAGAATTCTTCCATGCATGAAGTGTGTGTGATGTGTGCGTGTGTTTGTGTGCTTATGCCTTTACAAACAATAAAATTATACGTAAATGTTAGTTATCAGCAACCAGATCTTAGTGGGCATTGGTCTTTCTGGGGTACTCAATAAAACCTCGATGCTTTAATAGGAAAAGCTTGGATTCTTTCTTCATAAATCTGACGTTAAAAACTAAAACCCAAAAGGGTGGATAAATGGTGACCAAAGGAGACTTGACCTTAAGTGGTGAACACACAGCACAATATACAGATGATGTATTATAGAATTGTACTTCTGAAGTCTATATAATTTTGTTAACCAATGTCACCCACTATGTTCAATAAAAATTAAAAATATCATAGTGATGATGATCCTACCGATGGCCAAAAACTTTTGAAAAATTTAGCGTTCACTATATAGTCAATGTATTGGGTTATTAAGTTTCACTGTTGACAAAGTTGATGAACACAAATTATGGAGAGGTTAAACAAAAAACATTGCAAAATATTGAAAGAGAATATCTCTATATTTGCATACTAGCAAATGAGAATTCAGATTTCACATCAGTTATGAAATATTACAGCCAACAGCAAGGACATAAAGTATATGAGTAGGAGTTAATTTGAGCTGTTCGGGGCATAACATTGTTTTTATAAAGAAAGAATTGAGCCCTTCTATTAACATACTCTACTTTTCTGCTTGACATTGGTCATAGAATTTAATAGAAATGAGAGTTATATGCACATTCAAGATCAGGGGCAAATAGAACTTGAGGTCAGAGTATTAAAGGAATAAAGGCCAAGGGTATTAGACTTGGCCTTTTATTTCTAGACATGATAAGTTTATTACAGAGCATTCTTTCTATTCCACTGATAGCAGAATTTGTTCTAGGAAATTTTGCCAATGTCTTCATAGCCCTGGTGAACGGCATTGACTGGGTCAAGGGCCAAAAGATCTCCTCTGCTGATCAAATTCTCACTGCCCTGGCGGTCTCCAGGATTGGTTTGCTCTTGGTATTAGTATTAGATTGGTATGCAACTGTGTTTAATCCAGCTTTGTATAGTTCCGAAGTAAGAACTATTTTTTATATTGCCTGGACAATAAGCAACCATTTTAGCCTCTGGTTTGGTACTAGCCTCAGCATACTTTATTTGCTCAAGATAGCCAATTTCTCCAGCCTTTTCTTTCTTCACCTCAAATGGAAAGCTAAAAGAGTGATTCTCATGGTGCTGTTGGGCTCTTTGGTCTACTTGGTTTGTCACCTTGCAGTGGTGAGCTTAGATGGAAAAATGCAGATGAACGCTTACGAAGGAAACCGCACTTGGAAGATCAAGTTGAAAGACATTGTACATCTTTCAAATATGACTGCATTCACATTTGCAAACTTCATACCCTTTACCATGTCCCTGACAGCTTTTCTGCTGTTGATCTTTTCCCTGTGGAAACACCTCAAGAAGATGCAGCTTAGTGGCAAAGGACCCCAAGACGCCAGCACCAAGGTCCACGTAAGAGCCATGCAAACTGTGATCTCCTTTCTCTTGCTCTTTCTCGTTTACTTCCTGACTCTAGTCATCTCAGTTTGGAGTTTTAACAGTCTTCAAAATGAACCAGTCTTTCAGTGCGGCGAAGTCCTTGCAATTCTCTATCCTTCAAACCATTCATTTATCCTAATTTGGGGAAACAAGAAGCTGAAGCAGAACTTTCTTTCAGTTTTATGTCAGGTGAGATGCTGGCAGAAAGAAAGGAAACCTACAACACCACAGATCAATAAGTAGGGGAATAATTTGTGTTCCAGCAGAAACAAAGTGATGGAGCTGTAACATTTTATACCTCCTACTGGTGTTATCATAGTGTATGTAACTGAAAAATTTTCAAGGTTTTACCTAGAAAATTCTTACCTAAGTTTATCACATAAAAGTATATGAACATGTGAGTATAAGAAAGATAGGCGAAAAACTGGAAATAACTTATTCTTAATAATTTTTCAGATAAACAATATAATTATACAAAATATTGAGAGAAATTCCTCAGAATTATAAAGCCATGTGTATTTCACATACATATTCTATGTTATCATGTTCCAATTGAAGAATTTATGAGCTATATATATGAATTTTTAAGAACCGATAACTTCTTTCAGGAAATCATTGTTATTTTTAACTGTAATTTGCACCCCAGTGTGCTTAGATTTCAATGTTGGGAACTCTAATCTTTTGTATGGTAAGGATATTCAATTCTAAATCATACAGTGGGGATGTTCATTTTAGACAAATTTTGTTCCATCATGAATTCTTAATCAATTATCTTTTGGCACATTAGTTTTTTTGATAAAATTTATCATGTTATTCAGATTGATTTTCTCCACTTCGAGATCACCTCTCTTTACTTTGTAGTTACTTTATAAATTTCAATTTTCTTTTGATGGTTGCAATTTTATTAGATTGAATAAATGTGAATGTGTATATAATAATTCACTGAATCTAGAATGCATGGGCCAGAACACATACCATTGCTTTATGTACCATGATTAACATGTATTGTTGTTTTAATTGGTCAAGAAAAGGGAAATATATGATCAGTCTAAACTAACAAAACACATTTCACGTTTTTATGCGGGTTTTATTTGAGTACCATTCACAAAAACATAGGAAGATAATAATTTTTTAAGATGATTTTAAGACGTATTTACCCCAAAGTTTAAGGCAATATTATATTTATTGGTGATACTCCATTTTTAAACAAAGATGCCAGTTAATAGCACAGTTACTTAATATTTTAGAAGTTTGAGCCATTTCATAAAACAAGCCAACACACAGTTATAAATAATTAAGAGGAAGTAAAATAAACATTACATGCAGATGATACCATTTTCTATGTGCAACAGACAAGAGAATGAGGTTTTGGTGTATATGCTGTCAAAGTGAGCACAAGAGTATCAGCTTTTAAGACTCACATGTGAGGCCCTGGCCAGTGTGGCTCAGTTGGTTGGAGCATTGTCCTATAATAGAAAGGGTGAGGGTTTGATTCCTGGTAAGGGCACATAGTACCTAAACTGTGGGTTCCATCCCTGGTCTGGGGGTGAATAGCATCAATGTTTTTCTCTCTCTTCCTTTCTGTGTCTCTAAAGACAATGAAAAAATGCCCTCATGTGAAAATAAAAAAATAAAAATCACACATGAGCACTTATGACCAGATGGTGGTGTAAGTTAATGGGGTACTCAATTCCTCCCACAACCATTTCAAAATTACAACTAAACTACAGAAAAACCATCATGAAGAACCACCTGAAATCTAGTTGAATGGAAGTCCTACAACTAGGGATTTAAAGAAGAAGCCACATCAACACTGGATGTGTAACAAGGGGACCCCCCTGGAAGTGTGGAAGGGGTTTGGAAGCACGGACAACTGCACATACTTGTTTTGCCCTGGCAACAAGGGCAATGCACCACGGCTCAGCAGAAAGTGGTATGTAGGACACAGGTGTTGGGCTACAAAGGAATTTCGGGAGCAACCTAGTATTGGCCTGATCTGGCAGAGGGTGGCAGGGTTATTTTTCTTTGGATATTTTAGAAGTAATGGTCTTTGAGGTAGAAAACTGCCTTTATTTCAAATTCTATGGTCATTAAATAAAAGGTTCCTTTTCCTTTCCACCAAACTCTGTCTTCAGAATTTTTGCCTGTTTGGCAGCCAGTGGTAGAACCCTCACTGACTGGTTTTAGTAATAGTAGGAGGGACAGAGACGTGACATGTAATGGGCTGGTCTCACACCCATGTGTGGCCAATAAAAATATGAAGGATATCTCTGTTGGTCCTGTGGAGGTACCCCTTAAGAGTGAGGGGTCCCAGACCAACATCAGCACCCCCCCAGCCCAACATCATTTCCCACAGACCAGGGTTCCAGTGCCAGAGGAGAAGTCTCCACAACTTCTGGCTATAACTATAATTCCAATTGTTTGGATAAAAATTTATTCTGAATTGAATTGTATCATTTTGAAATAAAAAAGAATTGAGCTATTTTCTATAACACAGGTCCTCACTGAAAGTGCTGCTAATAGATCTACTTCAGTAATACTGTTATGGACTAAATTGTGTCCCCCATCCCAAATCCACACATTGAAACTCTAACCCCCACAGTAACTATATTTGGAGATAGGGCCTTTAAGGAGGCCATAACGGTTAAATGAAGTCGTAAGTGTGGGTGCTAACCCAATAGGATTGCTGTCCATATTAGAAAAGGAAAATACAGGGTCGCAATTCGATTCCCAGTCAGGGCACATGCCTGGGTTGCAGGCCAGGTCCCTGGTGAGGGCCATGTGAGAGGCAACCACGCATCAATGTTTCTCTCCCTCTCTTTCTCCCTCCCTTCCCTTCTGTCTAAAAATAAATAAATAAAATCTTTTAAAAAATACTATTTAAAAAAAGAAGAGGAAAATACACCAAGAGTCTCAGAGGAAATACCATATGAAGACATAGAGAGAAGGCAGAGATTTGCAAGCCAGGAAGAGAAGCTTCTCTGGAAACCAACCCTGATGGCCCCTTGATCTTGGACTTCCATCCTTCAGAACCATTAGGAAATAAATTTGTGTTGTTTAAGCCACTGTTTGTGGTATTTTGTTATGGCAGCCCAAACAGACTAATACAAAAACAAAAAATAAATTAAAAGGAAAACATAGGGATAGAAGGAGCAATGCTGAACAAATAAAATGTTAAAATAGGCTAAGAAAATCAGAAAGCGTTGGCTGTGTAAGTTGTAACAAAACTGATATTTTGTAGTTTAAAGCAAGTTAGTATTAAATTCTATAAAATATGAACTGTGCATTGTAATTACTAAATTTTATTCTATATAAATTATATACCTCAACAAAGCTAATTAATAAACTAAAAACACATATACATATATTATAAGAAGTGGCAAGTACAAAAGGATTTTAACATATGCTAGTGCATTTGCCTGTATTGAAAGGAGACAGTGTGTAATTCAGATGTGATTATAAAAAGAAATGTGGTAAACATACTAAGGAGTGTATTTTACTAAATAAAAAATATGAAAAGTAAATAAACTCCTAAAGAGGTACTAGGGAAAAGGAATTTCAACAGATTCATCAAACCAAGACTGAGCAAAAAAAATTAGAGAAGAAATGAGCAAGTATGACTGAAAACCACAAGTAGAACCTTAGAAATGTGTCCAAAATGATCAAAAACACTAAATAAATTTTTAGTCATTAAAAGGTAGACACTCTCAAACTTTGGGTTAGCAAATAAATATTATATGTGGTATAATGTTATCATTTTATAGAATAAAATCTTTTTTTTAAACAAAGTAATTTTTTAAAAAGATTTGATTTATTTATTTTTAGACAGAAGGGAAAGGAGGGAGAAGGAGAGGGACAGAAACATCAATGTGTGGTTGCCTCTCATGTGGCCCCCACAGGGACCTGGCCTGCAACCCAGGCACATGTCCTGACTAGGAATCAAACCGGCGACCCTTTGGTTTGCAGCCCATGCTCAATCCACTGAGCTACAGCAGCCAGGGCTATAGAATGAAATCTTATATGTTTATGTTTTTTATGTTTACTTATATATTTTATATATACTGATATATTTTATTTTGTATTCAAGACACATTTAGAATAAAGAAATGAGAAAAGACTAAAATACACAGATAAAACAGTAAGAATAGAGACCCTGGCTGTTGTGGCTCAGTGGATTGAGCACCGGTCTGTGAACCAAAGGGTCACTGGTTCAATTCTCAGTCAGGACACGCGCCTGAGTTGCAGGCCAGGTCCCCAGTAGGGGGCACACAAGAGGCAAACATACATTGATATTTCTCTCCCTCTTTCTCCCAACTTCCTCTCTGTCTAAAAGTAAATAAATAAAATCTTTTTAAAAAAGCAGAATATAGATGATCAGAGGACTAAAAGATGCTTTCCAATATTCATTCTTCCCTTCTTAGGTAGTGACAGAGCCCTAATATTATCTCATGCATTTTGTTGTTCAAAGTACTTAACTTTGTACACTCCTGTTAGATGAGAGAGAGATAAATTTCCATCTAATTAAATCACTAAAGCTGAAATCTGAACTAATACACCAGCCAAACTGAAGGTAGTAGAGTAATATTAATATCAAATTAAGTAATTTTTGAGGAGAAATTAATCAATATTTGAAGAAAAATACTTAAACTAATAAAAATAACTATAATAAAGACACAATAATTACAGATATTAATGCTTTGAAAAATATAGTAGCAAATTAATGGAATTAATTTTTTAATGAATAAAATGTTAATATATGGTGATAATTTTAAATGTTTCATGAACTGCCCTGGCTGGTGTAGCTCAGTGGATTGAGTGCGGGCTGTGAACCAAAGGGTCGCCAGTTCGATTCCCAGTCAGGGCACAAGCCTGGGTTGCAGGCCAGGTCCCCTGTGGGGGCCACATGAGAGGCAACCACACATTGATGTTTCTCTCCCTCTCTTTCTCCCTCCCTTCCCTTCTGTCTAAAAATAAATAAATAAAATCTTTAAAAAAAATTTCATGAGCTGATAAGCATACTTAATAATTGCAAAAAGGATAATACAATAAATTTAATGTGATACATGTAGAGTCCTGTAACAGAGCATACACAATTATTTCAAAGAAACATTTAACTTTGCAAACATAAATTATGTGTTAGGCTAAAAATTATCAATAAACAATATGAATATCACACAAAATATATTCTTCTATTACCGCATTTCTATAATATTTTAATGAAAAATACTACCAATAATAATGTTATTGCATAATTTGGAAGTAAATTACTCATTAATTCAATCATAGATAAAGCAAAACAAGTTGGCAGTTAATCCAAAATTTAGAACTGAACAAGAACAAAAACACTATCTAAATTAAAGCTTGAAAATTTCAGCCAATACTGGGCAATTCTTATCTATGGATGCATTTATTTTTTAAAAAGTTAAAAAATATGAACTGGCCAGTTATTTAACTCAAGAAAATAGAAATGCTAATGATTTAATAAGTGTGCATGGAATCAAGCCAAATGTTACCATGCAATGAATAGGAAAAACAAGTACAAATGAACATGAAGCAATGAAGAAGAAATTTTTTTTACTTGTTATTTTTATTTATTTATTATTAAAAAAAATTTACTGTTGTTCAAATACAGTTGTCTCTATTTTGCCCCACCCAGATTTTTAATAAATACATTCTAGAACAAATACACTGCTGCAAATTCTCACACACTGGGCTATGTATGAAATACCATACTAGAAGTCTTCTCTGAATGCACTTTTTTTTTTAAATTCTTATTTTATTTTATTTTTTGTTCAATTACAGTTATTTGCATTCTCTCCTCTCCCCCCTCCCTTCCCTTCCCGTCCCACCTCCCCCTCCCCAGCCTCCCTCCTCCCCCTTAGTTCTGTCCATGTGTCCTCTACAGTGGTTCCTGAAAACTCTTCTCCCCATTGTCCCCTCCCCCCCTCCCCTGTCTATTGTTAGACTGTTCTTAATTTCAGCATCTCTGATTATGTTTTGCTTGCTTTCTGCTTTTGTTGGTTATGATCCGGTTAAAGGTGAGATCATAAGGTATTTGTCCCTCACTGCCTGGCTTACTT